>JAYXIM010028079.1:0-15127 GCA_037575425.1 Anastrepha fraterculus
ATGCGTTTATTTAAATGAAACCAAGGTAGGCTTGTATTGAAAATCGGCGAAATCGCTCATTAAACACGCGCATGGTAATTTTTAAAAACATTTGGAGCAAATGAGGAACTTAAAAAAGATATATGACGCAAATCAATTTCTGACAAAATGGGCGATGCCACCCCTGCATGTACATATATATCTCGACAGTGATTTCATAAAACTTGCATTGGCACATTTATTGCTGCCCACCTAATTAGATCCGACATAAATATGTATGTAATATTATTGAGATTGGATAAAAACAATGCACACTTTTTATGTGCTAACAAATGTCTGTCCATCTGGTACAAGTTATAACTAAAAAATAAAAAGTTTAGAAACTTTTGTCAAACTCAGTAAGGACAAGAGAAGTTTAAATTCAAAATATGTGAAATATGCCGCAATAGCGCTCATTTACCATTTAACGTTAATTTTCAAAAAATAAAAAGTGATTGAAGTATTATAAATAAAATAAAATTATTAAAACTTGGCAAAAGTCCAAGAAGAAATATGTTGAAAGAAACATTTTGGAAAATGTGCGACTCAATAAAACTTGCCCATTTTCGGTATACGCATTGCTCCACGCCTAATTTTGATCCGATATAAATATTGTGCTAACTTTCTATATTTAAGGCTAAATTTCCGCCAGTTCGTCTGATTTTGAAAGCTACAACTCTCATTGTCTATGAGTTTTTTTGATTTCAAAAATTAACAGCCGGCTAGAATAAAATTAAAAAAAATGTGCGCGAGCATATAAAGTTGGACCGAATTTAGCACTTCCTTTCTGATTTTACATATAAATTGTATATCTACTGAATGTACTAAATTTGCTGCAAATATTCAATTAATAGCCAATAAGAATCTTGAATCTATTGGAATTCTAATTTAATAGTAACACTATGCAAAATATTTTTTTATTTTATTTTTTGAGCATGGCAGAGAGTTGTTCAGCCGCTTTTGATGGATGGTGTTGCGCTGAGTCTGAAATCGGCCTAAAAGAACTTTCCTTTTCATTTTTCTAAGGAAATTTGGCTTAAGGTGTCGAAAGATCGCCTTTAATGTCAGTAATGAATGAAGAATTGAAGACAGATGACAGATGAGACGGACAACTAATTTCAGTTTATACCAGATCTGTTCATGAAGCAAATAATTTTAAATTATCAAGATTTGGTGTTACTGTATCCAAAGAACTTGCAAAGTAGGGGAAAGTGAGAACCAAACGGCATTTCATTTTAAGGGGAAGCTGCAAATTTTTACTGGTAAAATTTGTACTTGTAATAATTTGCAAGTGAGAAAAACAGCTGATCGCAAGTAAAAATAAATGCGAATGAAGATTTGCGAATTCGGTCAAAGTTCTAAAATTTAAATAAAAATGGTGGTTAAAATGAAGAATGCGAGTAAATATATTATATTTTATATAAAATTTATAGTTTATAGTTTTAGAGGTATGTACTTCTGAACCACAGCCTGCAGTCACCGTTGCTGCAGTTTACGAAATACAAATCGAAAGCATTGAAGGTATCTTTTTGTTTTTTTTTATGCTTGTACTTTTTGGTTAGTAACTAATTTGAAAATATGAAGAAATCTGTGATTGTCACAACAACACAATGGCTAATGGAATTTTCTTCATCTGACAACGATGATGAAATGGAACAAATTATTGTGGACAAAATAAAATCGTGTAATGCTTAGCTCGTTATTTTGCATTTTATTTGCTTTTTTTTTATTTAATACGAGAGAGCTCAACCGAAAAATTTTTTGTTACTGGTTTTGCGGTCATGTACTTTTTTGATATTTTTCTCTTTGTTCAGCGAATTCTCGGAAATTAAGTTACTGGCAGGTTGCTGGATAATTTTTACATGAACAAACCTACTTATAGATGTATTCACAAGCATTACTCGAAGCGTTAAAGCTTTATTCGCTCGCCTGTTTACAGGTTTAGTTGTAACTCGCTGTTAAATGCGCGACACTAAAAAATGAGTACAGCACTTTAAAATATAAATAGAAAAAAAAATGAATTTTTTGACTATACGAGTTTGCTTATAGTCTCTTTGCTCGCAAGAAACTTGATTAGATCAATGTGTCAAAGTACATACGGAATTATACGGAAGAGGAAGAAACAGTTGAGTACTTCCTTTGCAATTGTCCAGTCTTAGCTAAAATCAGAGCAAGCCTTCTAGGTAAATATTTTTTCAATTTTTTTACGGCACTGTCTGGCGTGGATATGAATTCTGCGCTTCATAAGAGCCTCAAAATGGTTCCACGAAGAAAAATAAATGAGGCTTCCGTCTCGCACAGTGGTATTATAACGGACCTTTTAGGGTTTAGGTGATTTGGTCGTACAGGCCAACTACCTCCATAACCTAACCTAACTTATACTCGTATACGGATTTTGCTTTTTGTTATATAATTAGTTAACCGGTGTTTAAAGACGAAATGCAAAATGTGAAGACATTAGAATGTAGTGCAATAAATATATTTTAATTTATTAGAGTATATTATTACATAAAACAGCATTTGTAGCACGGCCCATTAATTTAGTCAAACATAATAATCTGACATTTTCCATATTACAATAAGAAATATACATACATATGTCCATTCTTATTGGAAAAAGTAAAAATCTACCACCCAAAATTTGTACGTCTTATTTCTGTTGATTGCCTTAAAACATTACCTACCGTCTGCTCATATTTGAGATTTTTGTTGAACTTCACGGGCATGCCGATAACTCTTAATTTTAATTTCGAATAAAATAAAATTAGATTCCTCTGCTTCAGCTAAAATTTTACAGGTTTGCATTTTTCAGTTCTTCTTTTGTCACCGCTAATCGTTCTTTGTCTAGCGTCTCTTATGGCATCGTTCGAGGGTGATCACATATTTCAATATTTGTTTTCGCTTTGGGTATATTAGGTCATAAATAAATAAAATTAGTTTTGTTAAGTTTTCCGGAAGTCAGAAGTTGGCGAAGCATTTGTTGGAAATCCTAGACTCATTAGAGAAAAATATAATCTTCGTAGAATCTACACCAAGAAAGATATAGAGTGTAAGGAAAAAAGTAACCCTAACTCTGAAACCAAGCATTTCACCCTTACGGGCGCATATGCTTTTTTGTTCATATAGTCATTCCCTATCTTTCCACGTACACGCCCCCACGAGAATCGGTACATCCTGTTTTTGATTCTTTTGAATTTCATCCGGCACCAGAGAAATTTTTCCTATGCAAACATTAGCGGTAGGTAATGTGTTAATGTCCGATTTTACCAATAAATTTTAAAATTTGTACAATTTCCATACGAAACTTTGCTATTTTATCATTAATTCTTAACCGGTACAAAACATATAAGTACATATGTATGTATAAGTATATCAACAAGTGTTTTAAGTTTTCTCGTGAAGTTTTAGAAATCAACTTTGGGCCTCTTCTTCAGGTCCTCAATCCTTTGCGGGACATTTGCGACTCTTGGCAATGCACTTTAATTCACTTCAGCTCTTCGACTGTTCGCCTTCACGTTTTCTTTGTTCTACCAGTATTCGCAACACCTTTCAAGCAGTGCATTTCCGTCTTTGCTAGAGTATGACCAATCCATCTCCATTTTTGCCGCTTTGTGAGCACTCCGACTGACTCCTGCAGCCCGAAAGCAAACGTCATCAGCATAATCGAGATGTTGAAGTGAGTCATCTTAGGCCGTTGTTTTGATGCGGATGTAGGGCCGCCTTTGAGATATCCCCATTAACAAGCAAAAACGGCGCAGGTGATAGGATACATCCTTGCCCTTTGCCGCTCTGTATCTCAAAGGCGTCAGACAGTTTCCTTTATGTAGCACGCGACAACAAGCATTTTCGTATGTTAGCCGTATTTAAGATATCATTTTCGGCAAAAAGCCGCCCAGATGAAATCGCGCTTTACACTGTCGAAAGTTTTCTTAAGATCAATAAATACCACACGTACATAAGTTTGTGTTATACTCCGCATTGTGTCCGATGATATGATAATTCGTAGCGCATTAATATGGGCTGTGCACGAAGATTCCGCTCGAATGCCCATCTCTGCTGCACAGATTGAGTCGTATAAAGCATTTTTTAACTCAATTTAAGGAATCAACATTGTTCTCCATGTCGATCGACTTTTATCTGGAGTCTTCTTTTTCTTTTGAATCTTTCTGGTTATAAGAAAACTGTAAACGTAGTTTTCCGCTGAAAGTGGCAATACTTCCGGTGACTTTTGCTCCCAAAGCTGAACGCTAGGACTCCTGCGGGGAACGCGTTACACAATTTTCAAAAAATTCGATTTTTTTGCATTTTCTTAAAGTATAATATCTTAAAAAAATTGTGTGAAAATTTGAAGCGAATGAGACAAATACTTTTCGAGTTATTCAACAATTAACAAAGGGCGCTCCGGAGCGTTTGCTCTCAAAACTATATTTTTTGAACTGGTGATCACTGTAACTTAAAAACCGCTTGGTAGATTTCATCAATTAATTTTTCACAATTATTAATTTTTTTTTATTTTTAATTTTGCCAAAGTCAAGTCGAAACATGATGTATTAACGCAAACATTGCGTAAAATAAAGCAAATGACTAGTAAAAAAAAATATTATTGAATATAACCAGTTTTTCGGGCCTCTGACTACCCCTAACCCCTTATACATATTCTGCGGAAATTTAGTCAATGTCAAAGAAGGTATTCAGTGGCTTATAATATACAAGTACAAATATTTTCATTTCATTCAAAACTTTACATTAAGTTGTAAATGCTTTAAAATGTCGTGAAGACGATATTTTTTAATTCATATATTTTCTAGCAAATTGATTGAAACGATTGAAAAAATGTAATGCCAGATATCTGCGTAGTTTTCAGGTTTTAATTGTTTACACTCATTGGGGAAACACTGAAACCTCCACTGGGTTAGCGCAACTCCACAGCGGAGCAGTTGCATTGCAATAATTGCGCAGTGACTGTTTTACAACTAGCGGTAGGTTGTTTCCATTGTTCAGTTCAATGTTCCGCTAATCAGGAGCCTTTACAAAAGTGCATGCATAAAAAATGTAATATCGGCACGACAAACATCATGCCATCACTCGCTGCTAAGCTGCAGCTAATGATCACACCGTCTTGCTCTTCGTTTTCGGTTTTGCCACCCACCATTCTTCGTCATCGCCTACCCACTGCTAAATCAATCTCAAGGCATTTGTTATTCGCTTGATAACTCAACGCACCGGTGCAGTTAAAATTAATACAATTTCCAGATTTGTTATATCGGAAATGTAATTGAAATAAAACCCAATTAACTCAAGAGCTGTTATTCCGAGCAACAAAAACGTTTCAAGTTCCAACACCCATCTTACAATAAATTAAAAAAAAACATATTAAATTATACAAAAAAAACTCATGAAGAATTGAGTTAGCACCAGGCTTATCAGCCATTTTCGATTTACATACAAAAATTTTGTGACCCACTTCGTGTGCGAATTTCCGGGAAGTTAATTTAATATTGTACTAGCGGTAAGAAACCGTTAGTGCTAATAAAGCATCATCCCGAAACCTTCTCTTGATTGGTGCAATAACCGTTTACATGCTTTTGGGCCGAGTTTAACAAAGCGCCCAGGTCGTTTCTTACTCGCGCTTACCGGTGCCAGTTGGACACACCAAGTCTTTCTCCACCTTATCTTTCCAACACAGAGGAGGCTTTCCTCTTAGTCGGCTACCACCAGCTGGTACCGCATCTAATACTTTCAGAGCAGGAGGGTTTATATCCATTCGGACGACATGACCCAGCCAACGTAGCCGCAGGATCTTTATTCGCTGCGCTATGTCTATGTCGTCGTAAAGCTCATACAGTTCATTGTTCCATCGCCTACGATACTCGCCGTCACCAACGTGGAAAGGTAAAAAAATCTTCTGCAGAATCTTTCTCTCAAACACTCGAAGCGACGCCTCATCGGATATTGTCATCGTCCAAGCTTCTGCGCCATACTTGGCTGCGGCGCGCACGATCTTTTCCAGCATCAAGATAATGAAGTCACACGATAACGAGTCACCCTGTCTGAAAACTCGTTTGGTATGAAACGGTTCGGGAGGTCCTTCTCAATTCTGACGCTGCTGTTGGTTTTCCAAATACCTTTCATCATATATGAGTTCTTCTTAATTGGCGTTGGTTGTAGTCAAGGCTAATTGAATACTGAAGGTGGCGTCCTCCCAAAAACAGTTCCTGTATTTATACAAGTCTTATGTCAGGCTCCTTTTCAATACAAAACTAACAAAAAGGAGCAGAAATCCCATGTTTGTGTAAATTCAGTGAATGGCTTGGTAATATACCAAGATATAACAGATGTTATTGGTGAATGGATTGCGCTATCGAGAGATGATTAACGATTTTTTATGGCCGGAATTGGATGGTATTGATCTGGACAACGTTTATTTTCAACAAGACGACGCTCCGTGCCATGCAAGCAACGAAACCATTGACCTTTTACGGGAAAAGTTTCCGGACCGTATTATCTCTCGAAGAGGTGATTACAATTGGCCACCGAGATCTTGTGATTTAACACCTTGTGACTTGGGGAAGCACCAAAAATTATGAGAAAACGGTTTTTCTAATAGTGGTTCCCCCCCGGCAGATAAAGGCAAAACTCCGAGTATATTTCTGTTATGAAAAATCTTCTCTTAAAAAAGCATTTGACGTTCGGAGGTAGCCTAAAACTGTAAGTCCTTCCACGGTAGATCCCCTTGAGAACGGATCGTCCGATTTACCAGAAATGGTATTTTTTATTGTGTTTGTGCCGACCTAGGCAAACTATTAAAATAGTAAATAGTAAATTCAACTCAACTCAACAGTGGTCGTTCAAAATGAATGCTAAAACTCAGCAGAGAGACTACAAGAACTTTGAAAGGTGTATTAACCAGCCATTGTCTAATAGGTAACCGTGCTAGAAGGCTAGGAGTTCTATACTACGAATTTGGTAGAAGCTGATATTATACAGAAGAGGAGGAAACTATTAGACCCCTCCTTTGTGAGTGCGCATCTTAAACTAACAAAGTTAAGCTCGTTTATAAAAGCCACAGGTTGTTTTAAAAGGTTTAGTGTAAGGAGGCGTTCCAGTGGCTTTATAATGGACCTACGAGAGGTCTAAGTGGGTCATATTGGCAGACACCAGACCTACCTATCTGCCTGCCTTTTTTCGGCACAAGAAAAAATGCTACGGCAAAAAAATTTAACAATTGCCTGAAAATCCGATTTTCCATAAATTTGATATTATAAATTTTATTTTGTAACTAAATTTGAGGAAATTATTATGGTTATACCCGATTTTAGTTTGGGCCGCAAGATGGCTTCGTATTTGTAAAAATATGTACATACCTTAGACAACAAAATGAAGAGCGTATGTAGTATATCACTTGATTAATATAGATTAAATTTGGCACGTGATTGTTTCAACCGCTTTACAACTCTGTGCATTCAAAAAGTATTGCGTCCATTTTATATCAGTTTGGGCGGAAGGATTTTCTCTGGGTATGAAATAAAGAGATGCTTTATCTAACTGCGCTCGCTTCTCAGAGAGTAATTGAAATCTCCGAGATCTTCGGTTAAGCAAATACTCATTGACTTTAAGCAGTAGGATTCTGTGAGGTGCATTCCTACTAGAAAAGAAGAATTCAATATAAATCTGTAACCGTCGCTCACTATTGCCCGTTTACGTTTAGGCATATATAGTATGTATGGTAATGGTAATGGTTGCACGGGTTAGGCTAAGGCCTTTAAGCACTGCGACCAGATTGATCTATTGTGCGCCCTTAATTAATTAATTATAATTATTTAGTATACCGGGGAATCGAACCAGCTCCTTATGAGGGAGCAATTGCAGGTACGAACCGATGATTCTGTGTTTCCTGTGGCCTAATGCCTCCCAGTTGGTGATTAAGTGTTCTATAGACTCCTCTTCATCCCAGCAGAACCTGCATAATCCTAGTAGAAGATTACCCTATAGCATATATGTATATACTATACCTAAGCTTTTCTTTTAAACTTTTAATCAAGTTTTATTCAAAACACTAATTTCCAAACCATTTTTCTTATCTAAACTTCATAGTTCCATGGTGGACATTGTGAGCGCATTCTTTGGAGGAGTTGGGTTGCCAGTACCTACGTAGAATTCACCTTCTCTTGCTTAGCATTTGTTGTGATGGGGTTTCTCTATGAAGCGTTGAAATTTTCACGTCAACAACTGAACAAGCGCGCTTCCCGAAAATATACTGAACGCACAACTTTGAGTTTGCAGTTGAACCAGAGTAATAGTGGTACAGCAGGGTCGATCGGTGGTGCAACAGGGTCCAGGCTAGCGTTAGCCGATAGAGGCTTGACATCAAAAACATATTGCCAATATATTATAACATCGACACACATCGCAACGACTTTATTATTTTTTGTGCAAGTTGCTCTCTCTTATTTACTTATGCAAGTGTTTATGAATTACAATTACTGGCTATGTTTGTCAGTTGTTGTGGGGCTAAGTTTGGGATATTTCGTTTTTGGCTGGTCCCAGCATGATGCTTATGATAATGATTGTTGTCACTAGACTTGCATACATACATACATACATGCGCATGTATTTTTAATAAGTTTTATCAAAATATTGTATATTGTATAATTGAATATTAGTATGTGTAATTAATTATATATTTTATGTATTACATATTTAAGAAGCAGATAATTGAGAAATTTTTAAATAAATGTGCACAAATATGCGCAAGATAACAAAACAGTGTCAACTCGACACCCATATCGTTTATCTTGAAGTGATAATAATTTGGAAATCCAGTTAAATAAATGATTTTATTTTTCAATGCGATTCAGAAGGCCTCATAAGGAGCATAATTGTTGTGCTAATACGAACAGAGAAGTACAGTAGTCGCTCGATTATGTGAAGACTCGCTTAAGGGGGTATTCTAGTGTAGAGGCATGAATTTGAGGTGTTTTTTCGGGGCTATAAATAAAAAATATGCTATCCATTTTTTAAAAAGATATTTATTAAGGTTTTAAAAATTAAAAATCTCAAAAAACGACAAACTCCAAGAGTTATAAGTTGTTGAAGTGGGGGGTTAAAAAAATGGCGCGCCCCACCTACCACGATTGCAAGCGTTCTAATAATCTGAAAACAAAAAAAATAAAAAAGATCTTAATCTTGATGAATGCTGCTATCAAACTTACTACAAAAAAGTCGAAAAAAATGATAAATTTATTTACTACTCTTTGTTACTTTCATATATGCATATTGAGAAGGGGCACACCAAATTTCAAGTAAATCGGTTAAGTAGGACCTGAGAAATCAGGGTAAACATTTTGAAATATATAGTTTCGAGAAAAACGCGGTTAAAGTTTTGGGTGCAATTACGCCCTGTAGCGTTCCAGCCGAGCCAGTTTAGAAGTCGTGACACTACAATAGCTATATCTCTGGAAATAATTAAAATTTTAACAAATCCTTTTAAGGACATATTCTTGAAAGGTTAAGCTTTGAGAATATCAAAAATAAAAAATAAAACGAGTTTTTCGAATTTTTACACTAGAATACCCTGTAAATGAATATTCGAAAAAGTAAACAGCTAAATTCAAAGGCTCGAGCAAGGCAAATCTATAGAAGGCAAGGGTGATAGAATACCAGGTTGCGTCTTCCGAATTTGCAGTGTCGTCAGATCCCATGGATAAACGAATAAACGGAAGAGAAATTACTTCTTTGTGAAGAGGAAGAGTAGGTGAAAGCAATAGAAACTACCAAGGCGGATTTATTACAGATGATGGCATCCCTCCAGCTGATGTTTTTCGCCGTAGATATGAATAACGTCAAAGTTATTTGTTTTGTTTACATGCCATTTTGTTTGCCATTTATGTACATTCAGAATTTATAGTTGGCGATTTAAATAATCTCTAAAGTGAAATATTATAAAAAACAAAAATACATGAAAGTGTTTATTGGGCTTCAAAACAAGTTAAGCGGGGTGAAGGACCCTTTTGGCGTTTCTGGATGGGAACCGAAACGGCAAGTGTGGAGGAGAGCATGCTGATTTTGACGTGATGGAATTCAAAACGCAAAAACAAAATACACGTGTGTTTTTACCTATATGTGGATGCCATGATCTGTAATACAGGGTGGGCCATATAGCGTTTGCTTTTTGAACCACCCATTTTTTTGAGGATGGTAACACAAATGACATGTCAAATGTGTTAATAATTTACTTAAAGGTTTGACATTTACGAAATGGGACGCTGTACGCTTGAACAAAATTGGGAAATATTGAAAACCTATTTCCAAAGTGGTGAGTCTTCTTCTTTTTTTCTGATTTTCACATCGGTGGCTACATCAATAAGCAAAATTGTCGGTTTTGGGGCTCAGAAAATCCACACGTTACTGTAGAGAAGCAAATGCATCCACAACGAGTCAATGTTTGGTGCGGTTTTTGGTCTGTAAATGACGAGCGTTACCGTGACATGCTCAACGAGTTTTTGTTTCCAAAAATTGAAGAGTATGATATGGACGACATTTGGTTTCAACAGGACGGTGCAACTTGTCACACTGCCAAAGTTACACTCGAACTTTTGGCTACCGTTTTTGAAAACCGAATAATTAAACGAAATTCCGATATGAATTGGCCGCCTCGGAGCTGTGATTTAAGCCCGTTGGACTATTTTTTGTGGGGAGCCGTTAAGGACAAATGCTATGCGAACCATCCAGAGACGATTGATGCTTTAAAACACGAAATCGAAGTTGCCATTCATGAAATTGGAGCCCAAACAATCGAAAATGTGCTTAAAAATTGGGTTGATCGAATGGCCTACTGTAAAGCCAGTCGTGACAGTCATTTGAACGATATTATTCTTCATTCATAAATGACAATGTTCAATCTTCAAAATAAATAAAAAGTTTGAAAAAATATTGATTCGTTTTTTTTTATAGCCGATTCAAAAAGCAAATTTTACATGGCCCACCCTATAAATTCGCCTTGAGCAACTACCAAAGCGGCAGGCTAATCAGCTACCCTGTCAAAAATCAAATAGCTTAACGTAACCAAGGTAAGACAAAATGTCGAATCTTCGTGAATGAAACAGTAAAATGATATAAAAAGTTTTCCTCGCCTCTCTGCAGGCAACGGAAAACCTCCGAGTGAAATTGTGCTATAAAAAATCTCCTCATAAAAAACCATTCGGATTCGGCTAAATGGATACTTTTTTCGAGTACCCGCACGGTTGGGGTGTGGAGCAGAGTTTGTTTCACGGAATTTGCGGAAAAAGAGCGGATATGTACGAATCATTTCAGGCCTTCAGATTCTTGTTGGGGAAGGTATCATTTGTTGTCGAACGTTGTTCCATACCCTTCAACGTTCCAAATTACAAGTTGCAACTGTATTTCTTGCTCATCGCCCGCGAGTAAGTAATAAAAGTTTCGCTAATATAATACTAATTTACTTCGAACAATTTAAACGAGACATACAAAAGACTTTGTTAAAAAAATAACTAACTTTGTTAAAATAACACTTCTGTTAGGTGTTTGACCGCGGTTCTTCTTTATTTGTGGCGAGCGCCTTGATGTTATTTCACAAATGGAGGGACCTACGGCATTAAACCGACTCCGTGCGGCAAATGGTTTTTATGAGGAGCATTTTTTGGCAGAAATACACTCGGAGGTTTGCCACTGTCTATAGAGCAGCACTTAGATTCGAATATACGCTCTCCGGAATGGTAGTCACGCTCCAATCCATTCGGCTACGGCCAGATTTTGTTTAGGTTTTTTTTTGGTATTGGTTTTCTTTTTTCAACCAATTAGCCTTGGAATTAATCATTTTGACAATGGAGCCCAAAAAGCAAAAACAAAATACATGTAACTTTTTATTTTTGTACTACTGTTATCACCTTGAATATATTTATCTTGGACTTGAACTTCAAAAGAGGCTACACACAACCTATCACGTTTATGTGAACAGGTGGTTTTTCAATGAATTTTTTTGAGTCTTGCATTGAAATGTGTTCTAGTACTACATTCGAAGTATGCTCCACCAAAATGCAGTTCGCATTGAAATTCACAGGGTCGCAACATAAAAAATTGTTAAAGTTCAACAATCACGCCAAGATCTAAATGAATGTCTAGGGCAAACGGATAGTCAGATTCTTTTTGAAACTATTTCCTTCTTAAAATTTGGTTAGAACAAAGGGGTCAAAGTTAGGCGAAAAATGTGTACACTACCCTTCCGCTGAGCCATGAATGCTCTTCAACTGATATAAAAAGCATGAAGAATATCACAGTTAAATTTTAAAGTTAACTAGCGAAAAGCCGCCCGTTCCGCTGGTCGTCTTTAAAAAAATCTAGATTAATTAATTAGATAAGTGGCACCTCTAATTTGTATGCAAAACAAAAAAAAGACATGATACTAAATGGTAAAATGTATTAAAGTTAATAGACGGCAAACTTAACACATTAGAAAATATGAAGCTGTGAGCATCGAAAATGCCATAGGCGAAAAGTGAAGTTACGCAATCAAATCATGATGGCTAGGCTATTATGAAAACCGATCGTGAAAAGAATGTTCCTCTGTAACTTTCGGCCATTATGTGTTTGTTTCGGCCATTGCAAATTTGTTATATCTACAACTGATCGTTACCATACCAATGTGGACCAGTTCTGCATTAGTCTAAAACTAGTCCGACTTACTAGAAGTTGTGACTGCGTAAATGTGAATATTTCTTATTAAAATGGTAAGTGGCATATGATGTTTAAAATATTTAAGCTTATCAGTTATTTAAAGTTAAAAGATACATACATTGTGTACGTTTCAAAAACAAAGTTCTGAAAATTTGCTATTCTTATCTCATACCGGGTGTTTTTTTAGCTGCATGAGAACTATCGATAAGAATAACTATGGTTTGACAGCTGAGAATGGCAAACTGTGTGAATATTTCTGTGCGGTAAGGTTGGAAATACATTAATGAATCGTTTAACGCTTGGACAATGCTTTCAAATTGTGGAAATTTACTTTGAAAATAATAAATCTGTACCCGAAGTTCATAGAGCAGTGGTGGTATTTTTTTCCTTTTTCACTCCTCTCGGGAGCATAGGTCCTCGACAAGACTCAGTCTTGAGTTGGTTTCGTTAATCTATTTTTGATATTTGAGCCTGCCGCTACCAGTCCTAAACTTAGGAACAACGCCTTCTTACTGCTTGGAGCGCCATCTATGTTTTACATTTTTCTGTCAGAAGGATCGCACAGATGGTTGGGGACTTCGCTAACGTTCTTGTGTCTGCGCTATTACCGCGGTTGCCCGCTTCCTCTGATGCAATGTGTAACTGTGTGTTTTTCTTTGTTTTTGCTTATTTTACCAGCCACAATGCAAATAATGCACTGACTATTGTGCGGGAGTGAGGATGGAAAGGATAAGTTTGTGTTTGAGGAGTGAGTTTGAAAATGTTTTTGGGATGGAAAATTATTAGAAAGAGGGAAAGTAGGTAATTTTGGAAAAGTGCATGGACCGTGTTCACATTGGACTCGAACCCACAACCTCCAGGATGGCAGGCTAATGTACTTGTGCTAGACTACCACGATTGCTTGTGGTATCATCGGCCCTTATTTCTTTCGAGATGAGGAAGGAGCTGCCGTTACATTGAATGGCAAGTGATATCGAGCCATGCTGACTGAATTTTTGTTTCCAAAAATTAATCATCTAAATATCATCTTGGCTTCAACAACATGGCACAATTTACCATTCAACGCGCTTAACAATCGATTTTAAACCAGCAATTGACGCCATATGACCAGATTTGGATTGGAAAATGTAGTCAAAAATTGGATTGATCGAATGAACCATGTAACTCGTAGCCGCGGCGGACATATGCCCGGTATCATATTCAAAAAATATATGTCATGAAGTTATCTATCAGATTAAAATAAAAATAATTCTGTTGAATAATATTTCGCCTTTGTATTCTCATTTAAATTCTCAAGCTCTTAAAAAACACCCTACGCTTGTAATTGAAAAAGCTCCTCAGTATATTTTATACATTTTTTTCACTTAACAATTTCCAATTAGCAGTTTCACCAGTTTTTGTTATTACTATTTATCTATATTTGTACGTACATACCAAAAATACTAACACACTTGTTGGTTTTGTTGTTTTAAGTTGTTATCTTACATATAAATAATACAGTACATTTTTGTGTAATTCTTTCAAATTAGTTTTAGTCTCAATTCTGACTAATGGGCTACATACATCTTTTCCAAAGTTTTCATTTTAAATGCTTCAGAACAATGAATTCCAATGTAAAAACGAGCACACACTTCAGTGTAATTACTTTTATCATTTATCTATTTTATTGTTTATCTTGAATCTGGTTCCTCATTAACCACTTAAGCGTCATATCACATACAAAATATTTGGGTGTTTCACCGTCCAGCTGGTAAGAAAGATAAGCACTTGTATTGAAAAATAAAATACATACATATGTGCACCTGCTCATGCGTTCATTTGCACACAAACATTTGTTTCTTTTCTGTACACTCAAATCAAAATCAAAAGTTATAGAACTTGAAATCTGGTTAACCTCATTCAATGTTCTAATCAAAGGTGCATACGAAACCTTAACAGTTCTAACCCCCTACAGGAAGAACAAATCATTACTCTGAGAGATTTTTTTGATGTATGTATGTATGTATGCGGCCGCCGTAGCCGAATGGGTTGGTGCGTGACAACCGTTTGGAATTCACAGAGAGAACTTAGATTCGAATATCGGTGAAACACCAAAATTAAGAAAAACATTTTTCTAATAGCGGTCGCCCCTCGGCAGGCAATGGCAATCCTCCGAGTGTATTTCTGCCATGAAAAAGCTCCTCATAAAAATATCTGCCGTTCAGAGTCGGCTTGAAACTGTAGGTACCTCCATTTGTGGAACAACATAAAGACGCACACCACAAATAGGAGGAGGAGCTCGGCCAAACACCCAAAAAAGGGTGTACGCGCCAATTATATATAAATATATGTATGTATGTATGTGAAAATGAATGCGCTCTAAGAGTAACTGTCTCATTTATACTTTCGAAGACCGAGCAGAATGAAAGTATACTCG
>JAYXIM010028080.1:0-15072 GCA_037575425.1 Anastrepha fraterculus
AATTCAAATGTGATCTCTTTTGACTTTTTCACTTATTCTCGACATCATTTCTGGTAAAATCGACGACGTCCCTTCGTGGGTTCATTGATATTAATGCGCCATGTAGAAACATGTACAGTTGCGATACTTTTCGTTTTTATTTTTTTTTTACCTTTGTTCAGCCAGCTCGGGAGCATACTGCCCCGACAAGAACCCTCCACTAGAAGAGTACACGGTCCTGGGCTGTTGTTTTGGAGCCCTCTGATGTGATGGCGGCACCTGCCAACTCGCACAACATCAACCTTCTCCAAGTAATCTTTGGCCGACCGCGATCTCTGCTCTCTTGCGGGTTCCTGTCAATAGAATGGCACTCGTAATGCTATCTGCTGGTTTCCTAAGCGTGTGACTTATCCATCGCCATATTCTGAAAATGATTTGCCTTAGGATGGGATTCTCATTGGTTGTTTTCCACAGCGCGTCGTTGCTGATGGTATTCGGCCAGAATATTCTACAAATGATGCAAAGGCATTTGTTGACGAAAGATTGTAGTCTCTGCTTGATAGTGTTGGAGACCAGCCTTGCTTCACTTCCGTACAACAATACTGACTTCACACATGAGCGAATATCGCCATCTGTGGTGATAGTGCAGCCAAGGTAGCAGAAGCTTTCGACAAATTCCACCGGGCCCCCATGAACCATTATAGGTCTTGCTTGATTGTGGTTGACTCTTATAGCCTTCGACTTGGCGATGTTGGCCTCGAGTCCGATAGTACGTGCCAGCGTGAGTAGTCTGTCCGCCTTCGATTGCATGTCAGTGAGTTTGTGAGAGAGGAGACAAATGTCATCGGCTAAGTTCAGATCCTCAAGATGTCTGGTGAAACTCTATGCGATGCCTCTTTTGTGCAGAGTCAGTTGGCTCATAACGTCGTCTAGGATGATGGCGAAGAGAAGGGCGGCAGTCGACCACCTTGCCTTATGCTTCCGTTGGTGGTGAATGGTTCGCTGATGCTGCCGTTGTGGAGCGCTGCTAGTTTGGAGTTCTTGTAAAGGGCTCTGATGTGGACTCAACGCCAGCTATATTGAGTCTTGCTTGATTGTGTCGAATGCCTCCTAAAAGTCAACGAACGGCATGCAAAATGGAGAGCGCGACTTAACTGATTGCTGTACTATGATGTGAAGTATGTGGGCTTGGTCAACAATTAATAGAAATTTGTTGGAATTTTCAATAATTCTTCAAATTTATGGAACTAGACTTATTGGACTGAAAACAATAATCTATAATAGATTGAAGTACTATTCATTGTGCTGATGGTATAAGTTCATGTTTTCACTTTCTGAAATTTCTTTTTTACGCTGTTGATCTTACAACTTACTCCGCCATATTGAATGTCGAAGATTCAGTTTTATTGCAATCTGACCTAGACAGAATTTATTCCTGGTGTGAGAAACAGCAGTTGACAAATGCCTATATACCCTATATATTATACACACCATATTTCGAAGTGTAAACAAAACACTGTAGGCCATATGTAGTAGTAGTAATTCTTCTTTATTTATTTATAAATATTTCATCTTACATTACAATAATTTTTAAAATAATTCGTTAAATATACATATAAATACATAAAGAAAGAAATAATAAATTTGTGGCAATAACAATGTTGTCTGTCACAACTCAAAAATTAATCAAAAGTTGAACTCTGCAATAAGAAAATTTCTATAGCGTAAGGCTGAGTATATAAAGCAAGTTAGTATTTTCCAATTGTGGCCATTAAGTATATCTATTACTTCTGCTTCATTTAGCTTCGCTGCGTTTAGGTATTTTATTCTGATCTCCTTCAGTACCGGACATCTTCCTAAGAAGTGCTGCATATTTTCTTCCTCGTTTAAATTGCAGAGGGTGCATATTTTCTGAGCATTTCCATACGTAGTTGCATTTAGCTTCAGTAAACCACATCTTGCTTTGAAAATTGTCGTAATATCAGCTAGCCGCATATCTTCTTTAATATATGATTCCCCTTTTGAGTAGTCTAAATGTTTATAAATTCGCTTCTCACTTGACTGTGCTTTTTGCCTTGCCATGTTGATATCTTTTACTCTCATTTCGGTAAGAAGTTGCACACAGCGATCTTGCCAGTCTATAGAAGTGATGTTTTCTTCAAACTTCAGACCGAACTCCATTCCCATGTCGTTCAGATGTTTAAGCCAAAATACATTTTTATTTAAGATGCCTTGTGTTAGTTTGTGTGGGAGTCTGTTGCAATTATATTTGTAAATAGTTTTCCAGATATACTTCATGTGTAATTCTAAAGAATACATGTGGCTGTAGGCCATATTAAAGATCTACGTTTATATTTCGACTCTAAACTCACATTCAGTAACCATATAAACTGCTTAATTCCGAGAGTATACGCTATGCTGGCCTTTTGTTTTTTATTTTTATGAGGAGGAAGCATTGAAAACCTAACCCCGTCAGTGTGGGACTTTAACCCGAACTAAACCTTCTACCGTCACAGTACCAATTCCATTTGTACTACCGTTAAGTCGAGAGGCGGTTTGATAATTGATAACTAGGATCTATGTCTGGTTCTGTTCTGATGTAATACGTCGAAAGCCGAAACAGCTTGTTACCTTCTTCTTCTTCGTGATTGGCGCGATGATCGCTTACGCGATTTTGGCCGAGTTTAAGAAAGGGCGCCAATTGTTTCTTTGTTTTCCTTGACACACACCAAGTCCTTCTCCACCTGATCTTTCCAACGCAGAGGAGGCCTTCCTCTTCCTCTGCTACCACCGACTGGTACCGCATCGAATACTTTCAAGGCCGTAGCGTTCGTATCCATTCGGACGACATGACCCAGCCAACATAGCCGCTGGATCTTTATTCGCTGCGCTATGTCTATGTCGTCATAAAGCTCGTTCCATCGTCTGCGATATTCGCCGTTGCCAACGTGCAAAGGCCCAAAAATCTTACGCAGAATCTTTCTCTCAAACACTCTAAGCGTCGCTTCATTGGAGGTTGTCATCGTCCAAGTACTGCGTCATACGTTAGGACGAGCAGATGAGAGTCTTGTAGAGTGTTAGTTTTGTTCATCGAGAAAGGACTTTACTGCTCAGTTGCCTACTTAGTCCAAAGTAGCATTTGTTGGCAAGAGAGATTCTACGCTGAATTTCCATGCTGTCATTATTATCATAGTTAATGTTGATTTCTAAATATACGAAGCCTTTTACAACCTCGAAATCGTAACAGTCAACAGTGGTGCCGATACGCGAGTGCGCCGACTGTTTGTTTGAAGACAGGATATACTTCGTTTTGTCCTCGTTCACCACCAGACCCATTCAATTTGCCTCTTTATCCAGTTTGGAGAAAGCAGAACTAACAGCGCGGTTATTAAGACCAATGATGTCGATATTATCGGCATACGCCAGCAATTGTACGCTCTTATAAAATATTGTGCCTGAGTGATTAAGCTCTGCGGCTCGTACGATGCTCTCCAACATCAGGTTAAAGAAGTCACATGACAGCGAGTCACCTTGTTTGAAACCTCGTTTGGTATCAAACGTCTCGGAGAGCTCCTTCCCAATTCTGACGGCGCTGCTGGTGTTGAGCAACGTCATCTTGCAAGGCCGTATTAGTTTTGTGGGGATACCAAATTCAGACATCGCGGCATACAGATAACTCCTCTTCGTACTGTCGAATGCAGCTTTGAAATCGACGAAAAATGGTGTGTGTCGATTCTCCTTTCGTGGGTTTTTTCCAAGATTTGGCGTATTGTAAATATTTGATCGATGGTAGACTTTCCAGGTCTAAAGCCGTACTGTTAAGGTCCAATCAGTTGGTTCACCGTGGGCTTCAGCCTTTCACACAACACGCTCGCTAGAACCTTATAGGCGATATTTAAAGACTAATCCCGCGGTAATTGGCACAGATTGCAGGATCCCCCTTCTTATGGATTGGGTAGAGCACACTTAAATTCCAATCGGCAGGCATGCTTTCATCCGACCATATTCTGCATAGGAGCTGATGCATGCACCCTACCAGCTCCTCGCCGCCATGTTTGAATAGCTCAGCCGGGAGTCCGTCGGCGCCTGCGGTTTTGTTGTTCTTTAGCCGCGTTATCGCTATTTTCACCTCGTCATGGTCGGGTAGCGGATCGTCGATTGGGGTATCGGGATCTTCACATTCTCTGTGGCATGCGCAGCTGTCACTGTTTATTAGGTTCGAGAAGTGTTCCCTCCATAATTTAAGTATGCTCTGGATGTCAGTCACCAGTTCGCCGTCTTTGTTGTTACAAGAAAACGCCCCGGTCTTAAAATCTTCTGTAAGCCGCCGAACTTTCTGATAGAATTTTCGGGCGTTGTTCCTGTTGGCCAGCACCTCAAGCTCCTCGCACGCACGTATTTTGGCCTCTCGTTTCTTCTGTCGGATAATACGTCTCTCTTCCTTTTTAAGCTCCCAGTAGCGATCCCATATGGCTCGCGTTGCGCCCGATCGCAACGTGGCTCTATAGGCGTCATCCTTTCTTTCTGCGGCAGCATTACATTCCTCGTCGTACCAATTGTTTTTTCGGGCTCACCGGAATCCGATTTTTTCTTCGGTCGGTTTGTTGGGCAGTGCTCTCTGAGAGCAGGAGTGAGAGTCGAGTGGCGAATCTACTGGCTGTCTGTTGTGATTGCAGCTTTTCGATGTCGAACATTCTTTGCGTAGGTAGATGTAGGTACGTTGTTTGCTGCACAGAGGCATGTGCGCAGTTTGGCTGCAATCGATCATTACCCCTAGATATTTTCTGGTATCTGTTGATGTTATATTGTGACCACCAACCATTATATTCATTTATTTTTCAGTTACATAAGAACATATGTGTGTATGTGGAAGTATTTATTTTTTAATTAATTAATTTATTTATTTATCTACTCGAAATATAATCAGAAATAATCATATTACAGAATCAAGGCCACTAGCAGCGTAGGCTAAAGACCTGTTCTAAATTCAAGTACGAAAGAGATATTGATGGAACATATGTATGTACATGTGTTTCCCCTAAATAGAACGTAATGTAAAATTTATCAAAAGATCGCATATGTATGAATGTATGTATGTGAACCACAAACACACGTGTTAACACATTCTACATGTCTACAGTTTAAAATATTAAAATTAACAAATTTGCCACTGAAACAATCATTAATAAAGGGGAGATATGAAAGTATGTATGCATGCTACTAAAACGAGTATACTTACACATATACATACATAGGTAAATTTCTGCGAATTTATTAACATAATATTGACATTAGAATAATTACTTTGAAAATGGCTGTTTCTGGGAAATTTTTTAGACGCATTGTTGAATGGAAAAAATGCAGAAATTTTTTAAATAATTCAAGTTGTATTCTCTTTTTTCGGGTATTTAATAGTAAATGTATAACATATACATAGTATTATATAACGGGTGTTTTTTAACTATTATCTTTTTAAACAGTTGGTTTAAACAGCTGAGGCACGTTTCGTGTTTTGTTTCACTGTCAAACATCTTCAGTTTGGTCTATAATTTAACCATGAATCGTCCTACAAACGAACAACGCTTGCAAATCATTGAATTTTATTATAAAAATGCGTGTTCTGTTAAGAAATTTTAAGATCCACTTTTTTATCGAAAAATTGTGTTCCGCGACAAAGCTCAATTTTGGATCAATGGGTACGTAAATAAGCAGAGTTGTCGATTTTGGAGTGAAGACCAGCCAGAAGAATTGCAAGAGCTTCCAATGTATGCAGAAAAGGTCACAGTTTGGTGCGGTTTATGGGCTGGAGGTATCATTGGACCGTACTTCTTCAAAGATGCTGAATGGCGAGCGCTACGGTAAAATGATATCCAACTTTTTTTTGCCCAATATGCAAGAGCTCGACTTGCATGACATGTGGCTTCAGCAAGACGGTGCCACATGCCACATAGCACGCGTAACAATGGACTTGTTGAGAGACGAGTTCGGTGAACATTTTATTTCACGTTCGGGACCTGTCAATTGGCCACCTAGATCGTGCGATATAACGCCTTCAGATTATTTTTTGTGGGGCTATGTTAAAGCTCATGTCTATTCAGACAAGCCTGATTCAATTAAAGCATTGGAAGACAACATCAAAGCATTTATATGTGAGATACCGGCCGAAACATTGGAAAGAGTATGCCAAAATTGGACTAAGCGGATGGACCATTTGAAGCGCAGTCGCGGTCAACATTTGCATGAAATAATCTTCAAACATTAAATTATATGGACTGCACTATCGACTTAAATAAAAATTTCACGCATTTTTCTGAATTTTACGTGCTTTTTTTTGAAAAACTTTCCTATAGCTCTTAAAAAATCACCCCGGTGTTTTTTAGCTGCATGAGAACCAACAATTTTGCGAGATAAATTTAAGAACCATTGACAGCAGAGAATGGCAAATGGTGTTGACATTTCTTTCCAGTAAGGTTTGGCAAGAAACGTCTGGTACGCTTTGTTGAACTCGGCCAAAATCAAATAAGCGGTTATCGCGCCCATTTAGAAGAAGAAGGTTTGGCAAGTGATCATGAATCGGCTAACGCCAGAATAACGCTTCGAAATTGTGGAAATTTACCTTAAAAAAAAAAGAGTTATTTTCGCCAATTTCATAGAGCACAGCCGCCATCATCGGTTGTTATTTTTTTCGAAATGAGAAAGGAACTGCCGGTATGGTGAATTGTCGAATTGTCTGAGATAGGTTGAGTAGCTCCGAATGGTAGCCAGCTCCCACACCACAGTTCATCTTAAAACTGTCAGTATAGATTTCAATATCGTATCTTAGAATCACCTTCCCTTTGTTCCATTCGGCTCTCAGTGGAAAACGTATCTTAAAATCTCCATCATTGACCGTCTTTGATTTTTCTATAGTTGGCGATGATCCGCTCGTAAGAGGCGTATTCGCTTTTTGTGGTGGCGAGCAAAGCAATCGTCGTATCCTTACCAAATGGCTCTGCTCTAGATCTCCATCATTAATGGCCTTCTGCTGTTTGTCGTTTTTTTGTCCTTTTTCCTTAATTTAGCCATACTTTTTTATTTAACCAGCGCATCGTGTGCAGGGGGGCAGGCCGAAGTAATCAAGAATGGGTGTACCCTCACAGGCAATGCTCCTACCCCAGTTCACTGTGACCTGACATACGCTTTACCGTTCCCGAAAAACACGAACGGATCGGCGCTCGCCCGGAGAAAAGAAAGCTACTACTCTTTCGCCCAATGAACACTTCCTGATCAGGGTCCAAGGCGGCTGGTTACTGATATACATCGGCAGAGCGAGCTCACATCACCCCTTTAAGGTCGCAGGTGGAAAGCCCTAGCGACCTATCCAGGGACTCCCAGTGCGCCTGGTCATGCTTTTTACATAAACAGTCGCACCTAACATGGTGGACAGACACTGACCAACACACCGCCCAATATGGGAACAGACATATGCTAGATTTTGTCACCTAACTTTCTAGCTAGCTCTTACAATGTCGCTGAAACGCGCGACGTCTTAACTAGGGTCCGCGGGGTCGTCGTACCCGTCACCTCCTTGAGGGAGATGCCCTTACGGGTATGATTACGGTCGCTAGTTAGTAGTCACCGGCAGTCAGTAAACACCCAAGTGTATTAGCAGTCTCTAATAGTAACTAAGTAATACCTGCTGTCTGAATATCAACATTAGAGCATTTGAACTTGAAACATGTCTAGTACACTTCTAGCTGGCATTTTTCTTATACACCTTAAGCCATCAATTTCTTTATGCCTCACTCTGCAATTTTCGCTACATGCTCGTAGAAGATATTTAAAAGATTCTCTGCTCTTGCATTGCATGGAAAATTCTTCTGCATCCATCTTCTTTTTTCTAAGAAACTCTAAGAGTTTTTGATTAATATGTATACAAACTAATACATAAGCACTTGCCATTATATTTTACTTAAACAAGCCTTCATGTATGCTTTTGTGCTTGCATCCGTACGAAGGAGTCTATGGAATGCCAGAAGATTGTCGACATCTTTGAAATTAAGTTTCATTCAATTAAGTATGCACATTCTCATTAAAAACTTTATGCCATAAATAAATGCCACAAGGGTTAGCAGTTATGTGGAAATATAAGCACATATGTGCCAACGCATACATTATTACTTATATATGATATATTTAGACAGACACACACACACATACTTTGGTAAGCCATTGAGATCCCTGCCTAAGCAGTTGACAAAGGCTGTGCAAAGGTGATAGCTGCATCCTCAGCTTAAGGTATACGATAAAAGTATGTGTAGATGTGTGTACATATGAACTGGAATGTATGTACTTACATAAACTTATACAATTACACACAAATATTTTCCGACAATCACATGAACACTTAAGCGCTCGTTAAGTATACATACTTATTCACACAAACTTAAGGGTAAGATACACTACTTCAATGGCTTCAAAACACTGCACAACATAGTAAAATAAAAAGGGTCCGACAATGGATTTTGGTAGAGGGGAGAAAACAAAAAAAAAAACATATTCGGTTGGAGAATAAGTTCGTAGCGTTTCTACCAAAGACTTTTACTTAAACAAAAAACAATAATCATATCAATAAGTTAATCAGCCATTTCTGTTTACAACCTCTTCTCACCTCCTGATAATTTTTTGAAGCCGCTCCGCCAAAAATCGCCTGGTCTGGCGTCAAAGAAGTTGTTGAGCCTGTTTTTAAGGACCTCTTTGTTATCGAACGTAAAGGTCTTCGCCCCTCATATGGTTTGACAGGGAGCGGAAAAGAAGGTAATCGGTCAGTGAAAGGTTCGAAGAATACGGCGGATACTGAAGGACCACCCATTCGACATGGCACCTGATGTTGTCGTGAAAGAGTATGGTTTGTCCATGTCCATCAGGTCTTTTCAGTCGCATGGCCTCATTCACGCGATGTAGCTGGGCAATGTAGATCTCCTTGTTGACCGTGGCATTCTTTCCGAGCAGTCCCCGGTGTACCATGCCCACCCAGTCCCAACAAACGCATATCATAATCTTCTTTGGATGAAGACCCGGTTTGACTCTCAGCTTTGGCATATCTCCTGGAGCCACACCTTTCTTCGCTTCATATTACTCATATTTGCCTCATCTCCTGGGACGATTCGGGACAAAGGTTACTTTCTTTTTTTTTTCGTTGAGCTCGCGAGATACCCCGGCTCCCAATTCTTCGGTAAATCCCATTGTATGAAGGTAATTAAGAATAGTTTTATGATCGCACTTGATTTTTGCCGCCAATTCACGTCTGGTTCTCCTTCAAAAGTGATTTGAAACGTTCTTCAACGAATTCAGAAGACCTTCTGCTGCGGAACGTGTGATCGACGTCAAAGTCGCCATTTTCGAACTTTGCTCATCATTTGCGTGCTGTAGACTCGCCTATGACACCTTCTCCGTACAGCTTTTTGACCTCGATGAAAGCAGGTGTTGAAAATATTGATTTTTGCCTCCTGGATATTCCATTTCCAAGCCTCGAAACTAACAAAAAATTAAATAACTCAAAAACCCAAATAACATAGTTTTGTAGAGCAGAAAAAAATCCATCGAATGATTTCTTACCCTTTGCCAAACAGCAAACAACCCAATTGTTTCAATATAAGCCATAGCGAAGGACCAAAAACCGATCGCAGCGGAAAGTGAACTTTCGAAAAGATATCATTAACCGCCCTGTGGATTGGACTTACCAAACTTCAAAATCAAAAGAAAACAAAAAAAAAACATACGTAAAGCAACAACTCTAACAACACTACATTACAACCAAATGTATTAGTAACAGTAAAATGGTACTGCTTAGGCTAAAGATTCCTCTTGGGATTTGCTTACTTAACAATTGCGCCATTCTTGTTTGGCTTAAATAATGCTCACCTGTCATACCTACATGCATATGTATGTAGTTATGTATGCATGTATTTACGTCTGCACACGCACAAGTCGAAATGGAAATTGACATTAATACTAAATGAGCCAGAGTCGTTTGTAACTTTCTTGGCTGACTGACTGTCGATGTACTCGCATGCGCTCCTCTCACCCATGTAAAAGTACGCATACTTACGGATACACACATGCAATATATGTTGTTTATTTATATACATACCTACATATATATGTATACACACACATACACAAATATATAAATGTAATACATAAAAGCGCGTGTATACATTAGTTATAGTTTTTCGGCTGCTGTTACCTTAATTTCCCTATGGAAGCGCAAGTGTTCTACTTAAATTAATCTTAAATAAAATAATATTCGTTTATATACACAAATGGCAGTAAAATAATGTATAGACTGACGCAAAAGTATTGCTCCAGCGTCAATGTTAAAAATGTTGTTAATAAAAAATCTACTCACACAATATAAGTATTGTGATTTAAGAGCGACATTAAGGGGTCCCGGAAAAAACTGAGAGTATTTTGAGAATTTTTTTTTACAGTAAAAAAATGAAAAACGATATTCAAGTATTTTGGGTTTTTTTTTTACTTCTTTTACATACAAAAATGAAAAAAAAAATTTTTCAATCTTAATAATTTTAACACGTTGACTGCCAACTACGAGATAACTCGTAGTATGATTTCCTTTCCAGGAACCCAACTACGAGTTATCTCGTACTACCTAAAACTACCACTTTTTGTGTAGCTACAAGTAAAACCGTATTATAATAGTGTTAGTATCAATAAATGGCTTCTGGGAAAAGAAAAAAATGTTGGGTTTGGCTTCCGTGAGCAATTTTTTTTTTTTTAAATTCATTCAATATAATCGAAAAATTACTCATTAAAGTACTTAATATATTATTGTTTGTGGAAGCTTTTAAAACAATTTTCCACACAAAGGGCTGGCTTCTCTGGACAGGCTGGACAGAAGTAACGCGTTTCTCGGCGTTTTTTTTCTTGGGTACATACACGACATGGCTTTGTCGGACGCTGTTTTTTTTTTCCGTTGGTGGTAAACACTCTAAATAATGGAGCTCTTTAGATCTATTTTTTTTTTTAAACTGGTTGAAAATCTCCAATCAACGCCAAGATGAATTCTTCTCTGAACTTTATAAGCTTTATTTTAGATGAAGTTACTTTTTGGTAAATTCTGTGAGCATTTTGTATATATATCTCTATAATATGAAGTGAAACCTTTTTGTGCCATCTAATAATCTTTCTTAGAGATGAGTAGTACGAAATCATTTGATCTGATGGGTCAATGCCAGACATTCCATTATTGTAATCTCGAATTATAGAAATTCATAGAAATTCTTCCATTGCGATTGGGCACCTCTACCATTTCAATAGCGTGCATGTTTGAAATGGAAAGGACTTCTCGTTTGTCTTTCCATTTGCATACAGTAACAGGACCATTTGTCTGCCAAAAACACTCCCCTCTTTTTAGTTTACGATTTACCACATCTTTGGGGTTTCCTTTTCTGTTGCTTCGTAGGGTTCCACACACATAAGTTTTTCGTGTATATAACAGTTTTGTAAGACTAACTAAATTATAAAAATTATCCATGTAAAGCGCGTAGTCTTTATCGAGATAGTCCTCAAGTAAATGTAAAACAACGTCAGCAGTGTGACCTACATTATGGGTAGTTTTATTTTTATTACAAGACCGTCGGACTCACATAGTTCATATAGTTTGACACCATATTTGTGTTTTTTATTTTTTATGTATTGGCGGAAAAGCAATCTTCCCCGCCATAGCATCATGGATTCGTTAATACAAATATTTTTACTTGGTACATAGTACAAATGAAAATAACGAAGTATCAACTGGAATCGATTGCGGCTCATATGTGTACGCCAAAAGTTTACATTATATAGCTTGTTTGTGTTCCAGTAATATTCTATTGTTGGAAAAGTACAAGGATCCATTTGCAATAAAAGTGCAATAAAAACTTTCATCTCTGTAGCACTTACGTCTTGCCAATTTGATATCCTTTTAGATTTTTTTATAGCATTTTGATTCCCATTTTCCAATGTTGCAATTTCTTGCGCAGCATATAAATTAGTTTGTTCTACCAGTAATGCAAGAAACTCATCCGAAAAAAATAAATCCACCAGCGTTTGTACTGTAAAATTTGATGTATCTAATTTCACACCAACATTTTCTTCGAAAAGAAATAATTCAGGATTGTGTTGAACTTCTGTCCACAAATCATCATTCTCATTTGACGTTGTTGCTTGAAAATCATCGTCATTATTTTCAGATTCGGAGACGTCTTCAGGTTCGGAGATGACTTCATCTTCACTATCACTTGTATTCTCAGAAGGCTCATAAATGTCGTTACTACCATCGCTGAAAGCATCTTCTGAATCACTTAGATTTGCGTTGTACTCAATTTCACTTTGATTCAGTGACCTTTTCTTATCCATATTGGGTTCTTGATAATTATAACAGTAATTTTAGACAATGTTTATAAATCTAAAAAGAAAGAAAATAATAATAAAATTATGATAATTATAATAAATAATAATAACAATAAAACAAAATACTATAGAAAGCAAAAATGATGTTTTTTTAGGAAAAAAAGGACCTACCTACTACGAGATAATTTTCTCCTTTAAAAAACATCATTTTTGATTTTTGATGATACCTAGAAATAGGGTTTTTAGTAATATAATGTGAAAAAATCAAAATGTCATTTTTGGCCAGTTTTTTGAAAATGGTCTTGGCAGTCAACGTGTTAAAAATGGCGATGAAGTTGACCCTCCCGAAAGATTGGACCTGGACGGTCTTCTATTTATCTGAAACACAAAAACAACAAAAATTATTAATTAGTATGACTGTAGCTATGTCGCGCTACTAGAATAAAAAAAAAATTTTACAAAATGGCGCGGTTTCTGAATTTGACACTCCAAAAATCGGGTTTTTCAGTTTCTTAATAAAAAAAAAATAATAAAAAATAATTGAAATAATAATATGATTCTAGTGATAGCCGGATTTCGGGTGACAGCCATTGATGTTGTGAATAACATATTAAAATTTCAAACCATTCGATTAAAAGGTTTTTTTTTACAACACCAGGCCGATAGTTTTGAGATAATTGAGTTTAAAGTTTTGGAGAGTGGATAATTTCCATTGATGCCGCCACGTGACGAATCTGACTCAATCTGCTAAAACGGCGGTAGAATCGAAAATACTATGGAAATCCGTTCAAAACTTTGACAGTACTTTCTTTAAAGCCTATAATTTCGAAATATCAAGAAAAAAAATCGAAACCTTAAGCTTCAAAGGTCCAATACAAAATTGAATGTAATAGCAAAGCTCTCGAGAAAATCATATAAATCATATATGTAGCAGAACTAGCAACTGAACACTTATTCCATCACCTCAACAATTGAAAATTACCAGAAATCTGTTTGGAATGGTTTGCATATTTTTGGTCTCAGAAAAAAAGCTGTATGAGTGCCAAGCTAATTGAGGCAAAAAACACTTTAAGCTGAGTGCTCGATGAAAAGTGCATCATATGCGAAGTCGAATAGCGAAAAGGGCCGTCGCCAAACATTAATTAGTGTCTATACTCTCAACAAATAACTACATTGATTGAAGCAAGAGATCGCCCAATACATAGATGCAAAAATTTCCAATTAGGAAAGTTTGTGAGTCAACACCAAACCGCATACATCTTTAATGGCCCACCAGAAGCTCCAAGCAGTCGCATAGCCGCCATTTAGCTCAGAACTGAGACAAAGGGGTTATCACATTTTTAAAGACATGTGGCCTTATTATGCCGTCAACCTACAACTCTTGATGAGTTAGTTATTCGGTTTTATTTAATTGCAATACTTTGTAAAATCGAATCTATTATGAGACTTTCAAAGTCTACTCTAGCTCAAGTTAGGATTCCATTTTTAAATAAACCCAAAATATTACTTGAAGTAATAGTTGCGATCGGCGGCCGCCGTGGCCGAATCAGTTGGTGCGTAACTACCATTCGTAATTGAAGAGGGAACGTCGGTTCGATCCCGGGTAAAGATCAAAATTAAGAAAAAATGTTTTCTAATAGCGGTGGCCCCTCGGCAGGCAATGGGAAACCTGCGAGTGTATTTCTGCAATGAAAAAGCTCCTCATAAAAAATATCTGCCGTTCGGAGTTGGCTTGAAACTGTAGCTCCCTCCATTTGTGGAACAACATCAAGACGCACACCACAAATAGGAGGTGGAGCTCGGCCAAACACCCAAAATGGGTGTACGCGTCAATTATATATATATATATTCCCACTCACACGAAACCGCATAAGCAACTACAGTTCTGAGACGAGCGTTCCCATTGTAGTGAGGTTTATGCTATAGGAACGAGCTTGCCAACGAAAAACTGCATATCAGCGAAATTCTACAGCTGTTACATCAGTTTAGCCATGACCTTCGTATATGAGTGGGTTGTGCATGACTGTCATTTAGTGGGTCCGGCTTTGAAGCCCATTGAAGCCATATAAAACATCAAATTATAGAAAAACTCTTCTTCTAAAAGTGGTCATCCTCGGCAGGCAATGTCAAATCTCCAGCTGCATTTCGGTCATCTACTACTAGAAAAACTTTGTCTGTCATTTTAGTATTTCATTCACGAAGACTCGAACCTACGCACATCCGAACGCTAGTCACCCACCAACACTTTCGACTACGGCAATTAATAGCCGCTTTATATTTCACGCTCAGCAGGCGGAATCTTGCTGGGTCTACCTTTTTTTGAGGTGGTGATTTCATATTGGTCCGTCAAATTTAAATTATTCAAAACGCTGATTATAAATCTTTGTCCAGTCTGTAATAAGTATGCAATTTTTCGACATTATTAGCTGTCGGAATATAACTTATTTATTTATTGCGGAACCAAGGCCTTCACTGTAGCTCAGATAAAGATTGATAATTCAGTAACAAAATCTACCGCTGAAAAATATAATTGCTTCAAATTACATCAAAGGGCTATAAAACTGCACAGTCGAAAAATTCCTCAAAATACTCATTAGAAATGCTCATTAAAGTCACATTATTTGCATTCAGGCTGCTAAAACAAGCAAAAACAAAGAAAAACACATAGTTACACATTGCGTGAGTGGCGCCAGCAAGAGG
>JAYXIM010028083.1:0-14988 GCA_037575425.1 Anastrepha fraterculus
CGATACTGCCTTGCTTTCGTTTCAGTTATTTTGACAGTTTTTCCTTAGCTTCTAAGAAATTGCACAAGCAGGTATTTCCAAGGTGAACCTAATAAAGGAGGCGTTGGTAAATCAGCAAGGCGCATACATTAAAGGTGGTGGTACTAGACCAACAACAATGTTCTGTACATTTGATTTCCAAAGCAAAGTATTGAAAAACTAGAAAACAAAAAATTAATTCGCCTTGTTTCATTCGGAGCTGACAGCCACATGGACACGGCGAAAGAGAAAAAAACAACTCAGCTGGTTTACCAACACCACCTTTTATAGATTCACCCTGGTAAATCAGCTGATTTGTTTGTTTTCTTTCTCTTTCGCCGTGTCCATGTGGCTGTCAGCTCAAAATGAGGCAAGGCGAATTCATTATTTGTTTTCTAGTTTCTCAATACTTTGCAAGCAATTATTATTATTATATTAGTATGGCTCAATTACGTATAGAACATCTATCCGATGGTCCAAATTTTCGATAACGCTGAAGCATAATTGAGGTTCTATGCCGTTAATGTGCCGAAAACTTCATCTCATCCTTTAGCTCTTGAATTGTTGCTGGCTTATCGACGTACACCTTTTCTTTCAAATAACTCCAAAGAAAGAAGTCCAACGGTGTCAAATTACATGATCTTGGCGCCCAATTGACATCGCCGCGACGTGAGATTATTCGGCCATCAAATTTTTCGCGCAAAAGAACCATTGTTTCGTTAACTGTGTGACAAGTGGCACCGTTCTGTTGAAACCACATATTGTCTACATGCATATCTTCCAATTCGGGTCATAAAAAGTTCGTTATCATCTCACGATGGCGAACACTATTCACAGTAACTGCCTCCTGACCGGCCTCATTTTGGAAAAAATACGGCCCAATGATACCGCCGGCCCATAAACCGCACCAAACACTCACTCTTTGTGGGCGCATTGGTTTTCTGACAATCACTCTTGGATTATCATTCGCCCAAATGCGACAATTCTGCTTGTTGAAGAATCCATTGAGGTGAAAATGTGAGGTCACGAAGTGCGCGATATGCATTTTGATTTGAACGACCGTTTTCATAATAAGCCTGAATAACTTCAACGCGTTGCTCGATTGTGTATCTTTCCATGGTTCAAATTGAGTTAGTCTGAAATTGAAAAATGTCAAATGAAGTGCAGAAAAAAACTTGACGTTTAGGTATGGTTCACATTCAACATAGGCCCTTGAAATTTAACCACACTTTATTTTAATTCCAGTTAATATTTATATTTCAATTTTTTAAATTTCAGTTTTAAAAAATTTTTTTTAATTGTTTCTATGTTGTAGTTTTTAAAATTTTAGTTTTAAAAAGATGTCCTTAATTTTTGTTACATTTTAATTCTTTTTATATTTTAATTTTTTAATACCAGTTTTAAAAAGACTTCTTTATTTTTTTATTTTATTTTAGTTTCGAACCGATTTCTTTAATTTTTTATACTTAAATTTCAGTTTTAAAAAGATTTCTTTAAATTTTTTATAATGTAATTTTGTTTAATTTTTAATTTAAAAAATAAGCCTTTAATTTTTTTTTATATTTTAATTTTTTTAATTTCAATTTAAAAAAAAACTTCTTTAATTAATTTATTTTTTTAATTTGAATTATAAATGATTTGTTTAATTTCTTTTATATTTTAATTTTTTTAATTTCCGCATTTAAAAGATTTCTTTAATTTTTTTCTTAATATCAGTTTGAAAAAGATCAAAACATTTTTTATTTGAATTTTTTGAATTTCGGTTTTAAAAAACTTTCTTTCGGTTTTAAAAAGTTTTTTTTTAATTCCCGCTTTTAAAAGATTTTTTTTTTATATTTTAATGTTTTTTTTAATTTCAGCTTTAAAAAAATTTGTATTTAAATTTTTTTTTATTTTTAAAATAAAAAATTGTTTAATCTTTTGAAAAAATTGTTTACATTTTTGTAAATTATTTTTTATTTATTAAATATTTTTTTATATTTTGCTAACTTCAGCTAGTTTTATTTTTTATTTTTTTCTTAACTTCCAAAAATTTTGCTTCAAAATTTCATCTCAAGTTAGGAAAATTTTCGTGTCACAGTATTTAAAAACACTGCCTTTACTCATGAAAACGATAACAAATAAATATTGGCAGCTTTTTACCAATTTAATAAAATCTTAAGGCTTTTTGCTTTATAGCTTTAAGCGTTAAAAGTAAATTTTTTAGTCTTTTCTAAACAACGACTTTTAGAAAAATTATAATTTTGAACTAACTTGCAACGCAGTCTGCTGAGTAGGAAAAAGTTAAAAAAAATATACATTTTTTTTTATTCTTTTCCTCCATTTTCTTGTGTTTAGAAATAAAACTACGCCAAAGAAATCAAAAAGTGCACTGAGTTTTCTTTAGCTGCTAGAAATAAATGTAAAATAAATGTCAAATGATGTTTGTAAAATAAATAGAAAATAACAAATTAAAAAAAAATCGAGGTAACTGTAACTAAATTATAATTAAAAAAAAAAAATATTCTTATTAGAAAGCTGCAGAACAAAGTTTGTTGAAACTAGAAAAATTTTCATGTTCGCAATTTAATTGTCAATTGTGTGTGTGTGTATGTTTCAAATGTCTTAAAACAATTTGTCTAGCACCACTCGAGGGAGTTTTATTACTTAAAAATTAAAAAATAAAAATAAACGCAGTAATAATTTCCCTTCATTGATTTACGTCTTGGGCAAATAAAATCCTACACAGCTCCCAACGCTCCTTCCACAACACCTAAATTTTGCGCATATTTCAAATAATTATCGAAATGTAAATTCGGCAGCATTTTTGCGTCTCGTCTGCAATTAAAAAATTTACTAAAAAATACCCAACATATACATATACACTTACATGCATATACTGAACTATATCAAAAATGAAGAAGAAGAAGACGTAACTCTTAATGTATTTTGCTAGCTACTAAACGTCAATCTGAGTGTGCTGGAAATTCTACTTTTGAATGTATTGCAAAAAACTAGAAATAAAAAGAAAAAAAGAAAATGCATACACATCAAAATATTGTATAATTAATTACTATTAGGCTTAAAGTTATTGAATTGTGTTATATTAAATAAAATAATAATAAAAAACGCAACCTATATACATACGTAGCTATATGAAAATGAGCACTTATAGCAAGTGAAACTGTACATTAAATTATAACTACAAGAAAAGTGATGACACAAATAAACTACTTTTTCATAAAAATTAATGTAATAAAATATCGATCTTTTTCATTTTGGTAACTATCTATGTACGTATTTTCGGCTGGGGACGGAAAGAGAAGCGCCAAATTTCGCTTTCTTTGGTTATATCGGGTGTTGTTGTTGTAGTAGTGAGAGAAGCCCCGTCAGTGTAGAGTGTATCATCGGTCGTCTTCGTCAGGCTCATCTAAAGGTAGGCCCAGGAAGCATGCTGTTTAGACAGGTTCGGTCCAGAGGGGAGGGGTGTTAGATGAGTGCCTTTTAAAGGGCATGTGAAAAGGTGGTTGGTGTCGTGCGGGGCGCCTTCACATGCCGGACATAAGTTTGGTATGTCGGGGTCAATTCTGAAAAAGTAAGAGTTTAACCTGGTACAGTATCCAGAACGTAATTGTGCCAGTGTTACGCGGGTCTCACGGGGAAGCTGGAGCTCTTCATCTGCAATGGGTGGTGGTTGGACTCCGATTACGGCATTCAATGGACGGGAGTTTATGAAGGTAACATATTCCCGGTGAATGTCGTTTAATGTCTGTCTAAGCACTGTCTGGTCCAGTAGGTGTCTGTTTGTTTTGTCCAGGATCTCGTCGGTGTAGTGTATAAAGGTCTCTGACATGCCTGGGAGGCGGCTCTGGCTCAAGCAGGTGTCTGCAAGGGTGAAACCTACGGTAGCACCCTAACAGGAACTACTTGCTGAGCAGTTTGTTATGCTCCTTAATAGGTAGCATGTTAGCCTCGTTGTGAAGGTGTTGTATAGAGGACAACAGAAGGCAGGCCGTCGCTGTCCGAATGGCAGTGCCTTGGGATATCTAGAACTTTATCCACTGCGTGTCACTGGTTCCAGGCGGCCAGACAGGCGCAGCATAGTTTAGAACCGGCCGGCCAATTGCCTTAATGTCGATAGCAACAATTCTTTGTCTTTGCCCCAAGTGCTGCCGGCAAGCGATTTGAGGACTTTGTTGCGATTTGGACTTTAGTGGCAATTGCGGTTGTGTGCGCAGAGAAGAAGAACAAACTGTCAAAGGTTCACCCAAAATTTTGGGATTATTTACCGTCGGAATTGGTGTGTCATCGACTTTTACTTTGAGAGGCAGTTTGAGCTCTTTTGTTCAGGTGGTAAAAAGGGTCGCCATGGACTTAGTGCGGGAAAGTTGGAGATTCCTCGCAGTGAAAAAGCGAGAAAGGTCGTTGAGGTAGTTGTTCACTTTGGAGCCCAGCCCATCGATGTCATTGCCCGACATCATTATCGTGCAGTCGTCAGTGTATGTGAGCAGGGAGACTCCCTCTGGTGGCTGGGGGAGTTTCGAGATGTAGAAGTTTAACAGCAGGGGTGAAAGGACACCACCCTGCGGAACACCTTGCTTAATCTTCCTCTGTTTAGATGTATGGTCACGAAAAATCACTGACGAGTGATGACCGCTCAGATAGTTGGCGGACCACCTCTTCAGCACTGGCGGGAGTGTCGACTGATAAATGTCATCTAGTAGCGTGAAATGGCTGTCTGTGTCGAAAGCCTTCTTCAGGTCCAACGCTACTAGGACAGTCCTCTCTCAGGGACGGTTTTTGTTAAGTCTGCGGTTTATCTGGGCGTTTATGACGGTGAGTCCAGTGGTGGTGCTATGCACTCTTCGGAAACTATGCTGATGTGGGGCTCGGCCGGATGTTTCGTAAAGCGTGGAAGTAGGAGGGCTTCAAGTGTCTTCACTACTGGGGAAAGGAGAGTTATCGGGCGATAAGATTCCTCTTGGTTGGCGAGTTTCCTAGGTTTCACTTGTGGGCCCACTCTCCCTGTCAGGGATGATGAGAGGGGCCAAGGACAGATTGAAGACCCTTGTGAGAAATCCTACTCCCGAGGGTCCCAGGTGCCTCAGCATCAGCGTCTTCAGTCTGTCGGGGCTAATGGCTTTAGATGGTTTCATTTTATTGATGGCCCCTTGAACCTCATCACTGAAGAAAGTAAGTGGCGCACTGTCGTTCGTCAGTTTGTGCAGCCGTCTGGTGGAACGACGCTTGGTTCTGTCGGCCGGAGGATGCAGTGTAAAAAATCGGCTAAAATTGCTCGCGCTTTGCTTCGGGTCCGACGAAGTACAACCGTTGAAGGTGATTGCCACCTTGTCGTTGTGCTTCGTCAGGTTCGACAGAGACCTAACGGTGGACCAGAGCTTACTCACACCAGTGGTGAAATTGCAGGTCTTCAGGTGCTCAACCCATTTGGTCCGCTTATGTTGGTCTACCAGTTGCCGGATTTCCAAATTGAGATCCCTTATGTGGGGATCCCCGGGATCGACCTGACGTAAGTGGCGATGCTCGTTCGCTAAACTGGCTGCCTCGGCTGGGAAATTGGAACAAATGTCTTTGAGCCTTTTAGCGGGGATGAAGCGAGCTGCAGCCCCTATGATTCGCGGAAACGAAGTCGGCAGATCTTTTAATCGAGATGATAATGGGCAAGTGATCTGATCCAAGCGATAGAATAGGTCGCCAGGTTATGCTATTTATCAGACCAGCGCTAGCAATTGTAATGTCAGGCGAGCTGCTGCAATTGCCCACTACCCAGAGGAGCTCGGCCAAATACCCAAAAAGAGTGTACGTGCCGATTATATATTAACTATGATTTGACAGCTGAGAATGGCAAACTGTGTTGACCTTTCTGGTCTGCCTCTTTTAGACATTCCTTGTTTGTCTCTGGATCTCGTGCCTGCTCTTTGCGATCCTGCAGGCATGCAAAATGCTTAGGGAACGTGGGAGCGAGAGAGACATTAAAAATTTTCTCCGACAGCCGAGATGCGGCCAAGGCTCTGACGACGCCAAGGTGCAATAAGCTCCTGTAAGCAGGATATCAGATCTTTTGGGTGTGCAAGTAACATAGGAACGTAGAGGGAAATGAAATTGTTGATGAGCTTGCCAGGAAGGAAACTGAATTGGCTTCAGGACCTCCTACCCGGTCATCGGCATCCCCCAGACAGTTGTTAAAGGGGAACTGCAAAAATTGTTTCTCAGAAAAGCGCAGAAAAGATGGAGCTCCATTCCTTGATGCGGTATTTCGAAAACCCCTTGGTACCAGTACAAAAAAGGAGGACTCAGAAAGTCTTGGGGCCTCCACGCCATTCAATTTCTAAACTCGGAGCGATATTTACCGGTCACTGGACGAAGCTTACCCTTTTATCCTTGTGTGAAAGTAATACAGAATTAAGAATCAATTTACGTTTGCTCGATATGACCACCTTTTGCCTTGACTATGGCCTTGAAACGAATCGTAAGCTGTCCGAGTGTGACTTGCAGGTATTTTGGCTCACTAGCGGACAATGGATTTTTTTAGAGTCTCAAGACTGGCGAATCTTTTGCTCTCCAAAATGGCCCAAAGGGAATAATCCATCGGATTTGCGTCTAGTGAATTTGAGAGCCATTGTGTGGACGTTATGAAGTTCGGAACGTTGTTTTTGAGCCATTCTTGGTTCACTCGAGCTTTGTGAGACGGTGCCGAGTTCTGTTTACCGCCAAAATGTTTGTCTGCCCACGGATTCAAAGCAACCTCTAGAATACTTTTCACATAATAGTTCGCATTAACCTTGACGCCAGGTTCGATGAACACGTTTGGAGTGCGCCCATCTGCGGTTACAGTGGCCCAAACCATTACCTGTGACGGCTGCTGTCTCCTGATGGCCAATCGATGACACAAACTCTCGTAGGAACGGTCGATGAAATAAAATTTATCGTTTTGCGATTTAACTAATGGCTCCATTTGAAAATTGTTCAATACCAAAAAAAAAGAAAAAAAGAAAATTCTTCGAACAGGCCAGCCACATTTTGACACTGAAGCAACTATGGTCCCAATCCAGGAGCACCGAAGGAAAATGTGTGCATCTCGATAGCGGCTGAATAAAATGAATCAAACTTGGTACATATGTTGCTCCCTACTTCATTTGAAATCGAGTAAAAATTTAACACACTTTCAATTGGTGAAATGAATAACCTGAAATGAAGTAGCTCTTTCGTTTTTTCCCGCTCTCTTTTTGGCTCTCTTCTGAACAATTTTTTGTATTAAAAAACCGTTGCTTGTAGAATTCAGCATACTATTGAATAATTACTCGTTATGAAACACAGCTACAAAATGCAACTCTGTATAACACTACAGGTTTGTGCCACCGATAAAGGTAAACAAAAAACAGCTGTTTTGCAGCTGGCGAGCGTGATTCCAGCACTGAGCAATCAGCGCCACACAACTCTTCTATTATTTAACTCAACTATACCAAAAATATAAATAAATGAATTAAATGTGCTTTTCATCTAAAAATTATGCTAATAAATAAATTAAAAACTGTGCGCCGTTACTGTGTGCAAGCCAGCGGAACTTTCTACGCTACAACACCAATTTTCTATGTGAATGCCGGTAAGTGGGAGGGAGTAATCGCTACGCTTCTAATTGCATTAATTTATCATTGCTTAACCGCAGCACCGCACATCGGACATTTGTACTCGGCTGTTATAACAGATGCGCTATGCCGTTATCAACGTTTGCAACATTCGGAGGTGTCAGTGCACCTCTGCACAGGCACCGATGAGCATGGCACAAAAATTCAGCAAGCCGCAGCTGCACAAGGCGTACCAGTTGCACAATATTGCGATGATATTTCTGCACGCTACCGTCAGGTATTCAACGAGGCGGGCATAGCCAACACCGATTTCATACGTACCACCGAGCAGCGCCACAAGCAGGCCGTAGCGCATTTTTGGGTGCGTAATTTATAATTAAATAATGGAAATAAAATTGGAAATGTATATTTTACTTTCAATTATGCACGTGCAGCGTATATTGCACTCGCGTGGTCACATCTACTCTGCCGCCTATAGCGGCTGGTATTGCGTTTCAGATGAAACTTTTCTAACTGATTCCCAATTGCGTTTGGACACAGCAACTGGTGCACGCTTCTCGCTCGAATCTGGTCATCCTGTTGAATGGACTGAGGAAACCAATTATATGTTTCGTTTATCAGACTTACAAAAAGAGGTCATCTATTGGGTTAAACAGGGTGGTCGTATACGTCCCGCAAAGTTTGAGAAAATTCTATTGGATATGTTAAGCGAACCATTGCCGGATGTTTCTGTTTCGCGTCCTGCAAATCGTGTTCACTGGGCTATTCCGGTGCCCGATGATGAAACGCAAACGGTATATGTGTGGTTGGATGCGCTTATAAATTATCTTACATCAGCTGGTTATCCTGAAAGCGCCGTGAGTAAAGTGCACATTCACATATTTGGTGATGCTATTCAAATAGCAAATACAATTTTGTTCTATTGCAGTATCGAAAGCTGTGGCCCCCAAACGTGCACGTTATTGGAAAGGATATTTTGAAGTTCCATGGCATTTATTGGCCAGCATTTCTTATTGCTGCAGGTATGCGATTCATTGGGGTTTTTAAATTATTATTTTTTTATTACTATTATTTTATTATTATTATTATTTATTTATTAGAAATATAATTATGAATAATTATATTAAATACGAAAGGCATCAGCAGCATAGACTCTCATTCCCATGGCAGCCGGTTCTACGTTACCGGAATGACTCGGGTTTTATCCCGACCAAGGGCTGCCGCCCCAGTACACTAGCCCTGTCTAGTGTATCGTATATCACCCCACCCCTTACGTCACAGGAGCAAACTCTCGCAGCAATCCTGCTCCAAATGCTTCTCCTCAGGGCTGGAGTCGAATCCAACCCTGGGCCAGAAGTATTCTACTGCTGCGTCTGCCATAAACGGCTTCACCCGAACTCCACCTCGGTTAGGTGCAATAAGTGCAACGGGTGGAGCCACCTTAAGACCTGTTCAGGCCTTAAGTCGCACAGGTAGTGGTCCACACGGTATGTGGCCACGTGTTGCTCCCGCCAACAGGCGTCTGATGCCTCCACGGCTACTACACCCCCTGATAGGCCGGCACTACCAACCGCCACCACAACCCACACCTCCACGGTGAGGAGCCTATCCGAGCAACACAACTCCCCTTCAACCCCTCCCATCCCTTCCTGCTCCAACCCCAGTGCGGGGACAAACCAGCAGCTCCTGGTCCCCCGTACAGTCTGTTCCGTGTGTCAGACCGTAATACCTCGGAATCTGGTATCAGTCCAATGCAATTCCTGCAATGGCTGGTGCCATTTTCGGAGATGTTCCGGCCTGCGCACCACCCGTGAGTGGACAACTGCCTATGTTGCCCCCTGCTGCAGAGCCCTGCACCCACTACCGCCCCCGGAGGCGCGGCCGCCCACCACCATCTGGCCGCCCACCACCATCAGGCCGCAACAACCACAGTGGATTGCGCAGCAGGTCCAACGTAGACAACCCCACGCGTCCCTCACCCCCCGGATTACACAGACCTCACCGAGAAGCTTCAAGCTTCTCCAGTTTAACTGCAACGGACTTACGAGTAAGGTCGACGAGATAGTTGACTTTATGAGCCGGCACAGTATTAAAATAGCTGCGGTCCAAGAAACAAAGCTGCACGCTAGGTCATCTCTGATCACCAGGGATGGCTATAACGTGCACAGACACGATCGCGAGCGAGTCAATGGTGGTGGCCTAGCGTTTATAGTCCACCACACAGTGCAGTATCGTCTCATCGATGAAGGAATCGACCGCAGGGACAGCACCTTAGAATGTCAAGGCATAGCTGTCCGGTCCGGCGATTCCGAGCTCGAAATATTTAACGTATACATACCCCCTGTCACCTGCTGCCCGGCAGGATATCACCCTGATATAGGTGCGCTCATCAGAGGTGAAAACCGATTGGTTGTAGGTGACTTTAATGCGCATCACGATCTTTGGCATTCAAGCCTGCCAAATGATGGTAGGGGACAGCAATTGGCAGAGCAGATAGACGACTCGACATTCAGCACTGTGAACGACGACGCCCCCACCAGGGTAGTGGGCAATTGTAGCAGCTCGCCTGACCTAACAATAGCTAGCGCGGGTCTGATAAATAGCATAACGTGGCGACCTATGCTATCGCTTGCATCAGACCACTTGCCCATTATCGTCTCGATTGAGAGACCTACCGACTTCGTTTCCGCGAATCAGCGGTCCTATTTTAACTTTAAAAAAGCTAATTGGGCCGGCTTCACGGAATTCACCGAGGACACCTTCGCCGCTCTTCCCATCCCCACTGATGTGTGCGTGACGCGCATTCCGCAAGGTGCTCACAGCTGCTGCGGCTCGCTTCATCCCAGCTGGAAGTTATAAGGACATCCGTCCTCATTTCCCAGCAGAAGCAGCCAGTTTAGCGAACGAGCGTGACCACCTACGCCAGGCCGATCCCGGGGGCTTAACCAAAACCGCCCCTGCGAGAGGACTGTCCTAGTAGCGTTGGACCTAAAGAAGGCTTTCGATACAGTCAGCCATTCCACGCTACTAGATGATATTTATCAGTCGACACTTCCGCCAGGGCTGAAGAGGTGGTCCGCGAACTACCTGAGCGGTCGGCACTCGTCAGTGATTTTTCGAGATCAAATATCAAAGCAGAGCAAGATTAAGCAAGGCGTACCGCAGGATGGTGTAATTTCACCCTTGCTTTTTAACTTCTACATCTCGAAGCTCCCCCAACCACCAGCGGGAGTTTCCCTGATCTCATACGCTGACGATTGCACGATAATGGCGTCGGGCAATGACATCGATGGCCTGTGTTCCAAAGTGAACAACTACCTCACCGACCTTTCTCGCTTTTTCACTGCGAGGAATCTCCAACTTTCCCCCACCAAATCCACGGCGACCCTTTTCACCACCTGGACAAAGGAGGTCAAGCTGTTCCTTAAGGTAAAAGTCGACGACACACCAGATCCGACTGTAAATAACCCCAAAATTTTGGGTGTAACCTTTGACAGCTTGCTCTCCTTCTCTGCGCATACAACCGCAATTGCCACAAAAGTCCAAAATCGCAACAAGGTCTTCAAATCCCTGGCCGGCAGCACTTGGGGCAAAGACAAAGAACTGTTGCTTTCGACATTTAAGGCAATTGGCCGGCCGGTTCTAAACTATGCTGCGCCTGTCTGGTCGCCTGGAACTAGTGATTCGCAGTGGACAAAGCTTCAGACATGTCAAAATACCGCCATTCGGACAGCGACCGGGTGCCTCCTGATGTCACCCATCCAACATCTACACAACGAGGCACAAATGCTCCCAGTTGCGGAGCACAACAAATTGCTCAGCAAGCAGTTCCTGCTGGGGTCTTACCGCAGGTTTCACCCCTGCAGACACCTGCTTGAGCCTGAGCCGCCTCCCAGGCACGTCAGGAGACACCTCCTAGACTACGCTGACGAACTCCAGGACAAAACTGACCGAAACCTACTTGACCGGACAGTATTTAGACAGTCAATAAACGACATTCACCGGGAGACCGTTACCACCTTCATGAACTCCCGTCCTGTGAATGCCGTAATCGGAGTCCAACAACCACATATCGCAGATGAAGAGCTCCAGCTTCCCCGTGAGACTCGTGTAACATTGGCACAATTACGTTCTGGATATTGTAGCAGGTTAAACTCCTACTTATCCAGAATTGACCCCGACATACCAAACACATGTCCGGCATGTGAAGATAACCCGCACGACACTAACCACCTCTTCACATGCCCACTCAAGCCGACTCATCTAACCCCCCTCTCTCTCTGGACCCAACCTGTCGAAACAGCATGTTTCCTGGGCCTACCCTTAGATGAGCTAGACGAAGACGACCGATGATATACTTACACTGACAGGGCGAACTATGCTGTTAAAACAACAACAACAGCAGCTAAGACTATCGGCCTTATCGTTTCCACGACAGTCGGTTCTGCGTTACCGGAACAACCCGGATTTATATCCGGCCAAGGACTGTCACTCCAGCAGCATTCCCCGTATGTAAGTATGGGGAATGTTTATGCTGCTACAACAACAACAACAACTATCGGCCTTATATTATCATTTTATACTTTACTAGCAAACCCGGCCCCCTTCGCTGGGCACACTAAAATAGATATGGTTTAGAACAGAAAAGATATGATTTTCTTATTATTTCTTTCTTTATTCTTTATTCAAGCGCTTTGGCATAAACAATATTTTTTGTTGTTCTATTTGTTTTTGAGTAAATATAAAATATAAATTGAAAATCAGGAAAAAAGAAGACTGTTTTTAAATTTCAAATCAACGCATATGAATAAACAATCGTCTTTTTTCCTGATCATCCATGAATTTTTCGTTTCAATTTATATGTTTTATTAAGCATTGGAGCTTTTTTAACCATTATCCATTTATATTTTTCAAAAAAAAAAAACGAAACAAAATTTTTTTCCACGAACACATAATTTCATTCGGATTTCACATTAAATTCTCAAATTTCGTAAGAAATTATTCACTGTTCCGAAATCCACTGCAAAAAAATTCACAAACAAATCAGAAAGAAATATTGACACATTGTAACTCACACTGCCAATTTGACAGTTCAGTTCCGCCCCAAGCGTTAAAAAAGTAAGCGACATTATGGCTGGCTCAAAAGAACGCTGTACCCGTTGCCACTGCTCCGAATTACAACCAAACTTTACGAAACCCATTTTCAATACTTACTTAACAATGTGCATAAGATTGATTTAATTCGGTGCAAAGACACGGCGGGTCCACGTTTTGGCATATATTTCGAGACCCTAGTCATCAATAGGTATGAAAATTACCCCGTATTAAAGCACTTATCAACAGCTTTCATTTGATACCCATATTGTACATACACAACCAAAGGTTACCCGGGTCCACGTTTTGACCTATATCTCGAGCCCTATCCACCAATAGGTATCCAAACTATACGGAAACCATCTTCAATACCTTCTTAACATTGTGTGTAAGTTTGGTTTAATTCGGTGCAGACACGGCCGGTTAGCGAACACACACAAAAAGTTGACTTTATTTTATATATAAGATTTTTTTCAGTTTGTGTCCGAAAAATCCAAATATCTTACGGAACCCTATTTTTTTCCAAAATAAAATGTAATCCATGTTACTCGTGGATGATGTAGCTTTCGAATGGTGAAAGAATTTTTAAAATCTGTCCAGTAGTTTTTGAGCCTATTTGTTACAAACAAACAAACAAACAAAGTTTTCCTCTTTATAATATTAGTATAGATAACCGTAGCCGATGCGTTTGTGCGTGACTACCATTCGGAATTCAGAGAGAGAACGCAGGTTCGAATCTCGGTGAAACACCAAAATTACAGCGTCTATTTCTTTTTGTGCGCAAACGTTAAAAATAAAATGCGAGATCAACGTATTTCTACGGCTGAAAGGCCTTTAAACATATTGTTTTGGAGGTATCCACTTCTGAGTAACAAAAGTTCTTTGAAAATTGCTTCAGACGAATGCAGAACTGTATTGACTTCCAGGGAGACTAATTTGAAAAAATAAATAATTAATTGGGCGCAAAATATAAAAGGCAACTCTCGTATTTACGTGAAAATTGATAGTTTTGAAAATTTACGTCATTTTATTTATGGATCTTCTTGACCCATTTTTATGGCAGACCGACATAAGAAACTATGCGATCCTTAGATTTTAGATATATGATGTGCTTAGCAGTTTTGTGTCATAAACAACGGGGAACACTTTTGTGGAACATTTTAATCCTCTAACTTCTTAATAGGCAAGTCTTTTCGGTCTCTTTGCCAGAAAAGGTCAAAAATACTCATAACAGAGGTATATAGCGGGTTAAGATGTACTACAAAAATATTTGTGCTTGTAGGAGTAACTTTGCACTGTCAGCGTAGTGTAAATTACCGCTGGTCTTCGTCTAGCTCATCTAATGGTAAGTCTAGGAAACTTGCTGTTCCACAGGTTGGGTCCAGAGGGAAAGAGATGTTACGTGAGTAGGTGGTGGTTAGTGTCATGCGGGGCAACCGGTTCTACGTTGCTCGTGTTTTTCCCGACCAAGGGCTGCTGCCCCAGTAAGCTATCCCTGTCTAGAGTGCCGTATCTCACCCCCAATCTATCGCCACAGGAGCTATCCTACGCAGTATGTTGAAGTGTTTGGATACTTCCCTTCAGGATTGGTATCGAATCCAATCCTGGACCAGAAATATTCTATTGCTGCATTTACCACAAACGGCTCCACCCGAACTCCACCTCGGTTAGTGCAACGGTGGTGCCATCTTAATACCAGCTCAGGACTTAGGGAGTGGTTCACATGGTTTTTGGCCACATGTTTCTCCCGCCACCAAGCGGCCTCTGCCTCAACGGCTTCACCGTCAAATGTGCTAGCATTTCAAAAATATTTGTTATTGATTTCTGCTATAAGTCTTCTAATTCACCAAAGCTCAAAATATAACTTAAACGACAGGAATAAGTTAAAGGGGAAATTGTGTAAGGGTTAATTTCGTTATTGGGTACTGAAAAAATGATTTGCATTCTCCTTTCCCTGAGGTACTTATACGTAAGTACTAACGTTTGCACCAGAGTATCTCCTTATTCTTCTTGATTGGCGCAATAACCACTTATGCGATTTTGACCGAGTTTAATAAAGCGCGCTAGTCGTTTTCTTCTCGCGCTTACCGGCGCCAGTTGGAAACACTAAGGGAAGCCAAGTCCTTCTCCACTTGATCTTTCCAGCGCAGAGGAGACCTTCCTCTTCCTCTACTACCACCAGCTGGTACCGTATCGAATACTTTCAGAGCCAGAGCGTTTGTATCCATTCGGACGACATGACCCAGCCAACATAGCCGCTGGATCTTTATTCGCTGCGCTAAGTCTATGT
>JAYXIM010028085.1:0-14930 GCA_037575425.1 Anastrepha fraterculus
ACACAGCTCGTGAAGTTATGCCCCAAACATTTTCATTGGGATTTATGGCTATGCTTCTGGCTGGCAATCACCCCTGCTTGATCGATTGACTTTCTGGAAACGTGCATACTAACATTGTCCTGTTGAAATGTTAACTCAGTATCTGCGTTCGCTTCCAAATAGTCAATGAACACATCACCTTTTTTTATTGTCCTTGTTCACTCCTCTCGGCAAGACTCAGAGTGCATTGTACACTTCTGTGTGAGCTTTGGCCTGCTGCACAAAATGTCTCCATTTGCCTCGATCCTTGGTTGGTTCCTTCCAATTGTTCACCTTGAGTTTCCTAATGTCGTCTTGTAGTTTGTCAGTCCATCTTGATCTTGGTCTGTCTCTTGCTTTCGTTGCAAATGTTTTAGCGTAAATTATTTTTCGTTAAGCTCTCGTGGGGCCCATTCTCATGGTAATGGCCTAGTCATCTTAGTCTTTTAATGAATCGCACAATATTTTCTCCTATTATAAGTTGGTGCAGTTCATGGTTTGTCGTTGTCTTTGACCGCACCAAAGATTAGTCTCTCGAGTTTTTGTCGCAATGAAGCATAATTTCAGCTTTCCCTGGTAAGAAATTGCTCCCCATATAGTTATGGTAATGCCTCTGAAATTCCGACCAATTTTTGGCGGGTTATTTTGACGAAGATCACGCCTATTACTGGGCCATTAAAATTAAACTTTTTTTTTCATTTGAAAAAATAATATTGCGCCAGCTTTCAGTCCAACCCATTTGGTCTTTTGCAAATTTTAGTCTGGCCTCTATGTGATTACGTAAGTCGGGGTATTTTTAAAGGTTTCTTCCACTTATATTTGTCTACAGATAAAATTTGTTCAACTCTTCGTTTCCCTGTTGGAAATTGAAATTTTAGTGGCTTCTTCTTTAATGACATTGCGTGGGGATGTTTTTTTATTCCTCTTACATTTCTTTGGAAGAAATGCCATAATGCGCACCTTATTTCAAAAATTTTCTCACCTGATTTCTTCCAATTTCTTCTCTATTCGGAACACCATTTTCCTTCAGAATTTTATTTGTCCCTTTTCAATATCATTTAAAAACTTGTTTCTTGCCATTATTAAGTGAGACCTGTAAATAATCACTTATAATAATTATCAACGTACAGTCTGTGTCAGAAAAAAGAAACCGCGATTATTTATGAAGTTTAAAAGATATGTATTTAACATTTTTTTACATGAAAGTTTCTACGAAACTACGAGTCGCAATTACTCATCTCCATCGCTGTCGAGTATAGCCTGGCATCTGGTTCATGCTTTAAACTAGCTTTCCTGCGTAGCTCGTCGACAAACAGGACTAGACGCACGAGTTGCTTTAAATCATGGACTGGCCTTCCGGCAAGATGCGTTTTCATAATTCCTCACACATTTTCAATGCGGTTCGCGTCTGGGAACTGAGAAGGCCAGTACAATACTGCGACGCCATTTTTTTTGTTTTGTTGTTTCTCAATGTGTTTATGAGAGCAGTGGTTTTGATGATGTGGGACGGTAGGATATGTTCGCTTCCTTTATTCGACGTTCGATAGTGTTGATACTCACATCTGTTCCCTTTTTAGCTAGAATTGTGCGTGCTTGGCGTAGTCACAAAGAAAGGTCCCGCTTAAAAAGTTGGACGATCACTTTATCCTGCTTTTTTGTTGTCACTCGCTTCAAGCCGCGCTCGGAAAAGTCATCAACATATTTGTACACCTTATACGGCTGATTCCACATCACAACAAACTTTTATGATTTTCTAATCACTTTTGCAGCCGCAGCGCAAGATAATTACGGCCCTTTCGAATGCGTGCATAAAAATACCGCCTCAAAACGCTTCGCGTACTTCCCACTCATTTTTGTTTGGTTGCGTTTACGGGAAAGCTTCGAACGACACTAACCTAAGTTAGCACTGTCGTCGCGGCCCTTAAGTGGGACTATTACGCAGCAAAAGCAGTTGGAAATATATATCGAAGTTACAAGTAAAAAAACGGTTCTTTTCTTCTGACACAGACTGTATTATGCCCCTTTTAGTATTCCTATACAGTTATGTTCTTGTTTGGCTAATATTTGTACTCCCTGCTGATTATTTACTAACCTGCTTTATAAAATTAACAACAATTTTAAGAGTGGCCACATAAACAGTTATTTTTGTATCGCTCTCTGATCGCGGTTAAGCTAATTTCGCTCACTGTACCTATCCACGTACCTACTAAATATTTTCATATGTCGGCCGCATATTGGTCGTATGTGTAAAAAACAGGGATAGAATTTCTATGGTTGCTCTAGAACTCTCAGATCCCCACCTCTAGTTTAACCTTTTTTTTACTTGACTTCCATTTACTAGAATCTGTAGTCAATTATGTAGTAACTAAATATTTTTATTTTCATATATAAACTTGGCAACTTTTCATTTCCAGCAAATGCTAGATGTTAGTTTCATCGATACTCATGCAAACACACACATATACACACACTTACTTACTCTTACTAGCGCGGGGTGTATGTTGTTTCCGCACTAAAAATGTATTTCCGTTTTGGTACGGGGCTCGCGTGTTGCTACTTACTCCTCCACGTTGACGATGCTCTTGTTGTTATTGTTGTTGTTGTCAATTGTGTAGGCAGGGTGTGTTAAACATGCCGTTGTACTGTACAATTTGTCTCGTCAACAAACCTCATCGATCTGCATCGATATGTACTTTCCAGTGATGGCCCCAGTGACCCACCCTATGCCTTTGAGGCCATCTACTTTGGGGGTTGTTGAGTTTGTTAGCGTTTTGAAATTGATTTATAATGACGGGTATTGTTCGGAGGCATTTCAGTCTTTGCATAACCGCCTAAAACTAAGGTCTTTGTGTTCGGTACTAAAAGAAAAAAATAAAAGAAGTGTGAATCTACTAAAGAAAAGTGCAATCAAATCAATCACTGTTGTTAACATTCAAACAAATTATTGTGAAATATTTGCATCCAAGTGTGTTAATCGTTTTAGCAATTTATAAATTAAACAAATTCAAATTTGGCCCAATGGTCGTGTCCGATAGTCGAGTGCGACTGCCGCGCTATGTGGGCAGTTGGAAACAAAAAACGGTTAGTAAATAATTTTTGATTAAAAACAATATTGGAAATGGACTAAATGAATATATGGAAATAAGTGGCGTCTGTGCCGTATCCGATGTGCTTGTGCAGCGATATCATTTGATTCCAACTCCTCAGGCATACAATGATGGCCTCGTTCTGGTAACTTAGAACCGACTGTCGTGGAAACGTTCGTTTTTCGGTTCGTTGTTGTTGTAGTAGTTCACTAGGCCCGGCCAGTGTGTGTTAGTCACCGACCGCCATCATTTAACGGTATGCCCAGGAAACATACGCCTTCCACGGGTTGGGTCCATAGGGAGAGAGGTGTTTGATGAGAGGATTTGTGAGGGCAGGTGGTTAGTATCGTGCGGGGTGCCTTCACTTGCCGAACAAAGGAATGGAGTATGTCGAGATCGATTCTGGATAAGTAGGAATTTAACCTACTACAATATCCAGACCGTGGTTGAGCCAAAGTTACGCGAATCTCACGAGGCAGCTGGAGCTCTTCATCTGCCATGAGTAGTTTGTCTCCGATAACAGCATTCGGGGAGTCGAGAGTTGGGGAAGGTGTGGCAAGACTCTCGATGAATGGCGTTTAATGTCTGTTTCTGTACTAACCGAACCAGTACTTGCAGTCGTGTATGGTCCTGGTTCTCGTCGGTGTAGTCAAAGAGATGCCTCCTTACTCGTGTAGGAGGTGGCTCTTTGGATCTTCTTTGTGCACGGCTATATATGTGTATGTAAATATATAAGATCCTCTTACTCCGAGTTAGAGCATTGGGCGATCTTAGTCCATGTACGGTAGTCAAATGTCGTCGACGATTGAATTGGTTTGTTATTCGAGGCTGATTGTTTGATGATTCGTTAGCATATTGTGTTTTAGGTAAGTAGATTGCTGGCCCTTCTTTCCTAGCTTAGTGTATCCGCACCTCCCAATCGTTTTCTGTTTTAGTCCGCGCGTGGTATTACATTTCCCACTTATCCTGCATGATGCCAAGCCTTTTCCGATCCGACGCCTGCGAACGCGACCGTTGGGAGACAGACACTTATGCAGAAGTGAAATCCCTGATACATTGATAAGCCTGTAGCATGTTCAAGTTCCCGCATCAATCATACCGCAGATTTTATCTACCATTTCTGATTTTGTGTTCGGTATTGGACAACCAAAACGGGCGACGTCCCTTGTACTGGTACTACGAGCACTCAGAAATTGAGTAGCCTAGTGGTGGATAGTTCCAAAACTATGGTGAACAATCTATAAGTACACCAAACTTTTTAAACTTTTGTTTAATTTGCACAAAATATTTTTTAATAAATCAAACTTTTATTTTTGGCAGTTTAGTCTCATTTTCAGGTCTTGCTTACTTCAGAGGCTGCTTTAGGCTTTAAGGCTTTCAATGGCAAGGGAAAATCAAGACATTGAACGAATAACAATTTCAGAAGAAGATTGGGCGGAAATTATATGCCTTAAATTTAAAAAGAAAATTATGCTTATCGAATGAATCTGATTAAGTGCCTCCCTCTATTGGAGCATTAAATGAACCCACGTTTTTTTTTTTGTGCAGAATTTAGCTGTGCTAATTTGCACTGCACAATAAATCTTGTAAAAGCGAATTGCCTTTGCCTTTTGATCAATAAATTAAATATTCCAGCTATTATACTCATATTATCTCACCCTATTGTTGAGCTCGTGAGACCATTTTTATTCATGTTTTTTTTTGTATATACAAGAAAACCGCAAAAAGAATTTCGCAGAATTATCGCTACTTTCCGCCTTGTTACTGCCACTTCATATGGCGCTGCTTTTGATGCTTTTGTATTATAATTCGATTTATTTTAAATAATATGGCTTCACTTGAGTGCATTATGGAGTAGTGCTTTCGTGGAACGACAATATCTTGACCAAGTAAACGAATCTGGCAGGCGGACACCCTTGCACTGAGATGTGGGAGTGTGAAGGTGTGATTGTGTGCACTGCTGTGACAACGTCCGTCTGCTTTTACAGTTGCTCACATACTTATGTGCACACTTTTAATATTTTATATTAACGGGTGTTTTTTTATGAGCTTGAGAACTTAAAATGAATGATAATACAAAAGAGAAATATTGTTGATTTTTTTTTATAAATAATTTGATTGATAATTTCATGGCATTTATTTTTTGAATATGATATTCGCTATATGTCTGTCGCGGCTACAAGTTACATGGTACTTTCGAGCAGACCAATTTTTTTTTCCGTTAAATCTGGCCGTTTGCCGTCAATGGTGGCTTAAATATTGGCTTCCAATGCTTTCAGAGTTGCTAGTTTGTCGGCATAAACCAATGATAAAAATGTGACGTAATTTTTCAAATTTCTAGTCAAATTTTTTAACAAGATTTTTCATAATTTTTCTGTGTATGGCAGTTTTACAGCACATTGAATTTTACTATTATGAAGTGTACGTGACAAATGACCTCGCAATACCGTTAATTTTAACAATTTTTTCCGGTCAGATGTTTACTCGAATTTGTCGTAAATGGGAAAAGAAACTGTAGGGCCTTCAACAAAAAAAAATTGCCAATAAAATGTTATTTTGTAATTACTTGAAACTTGCTATAAGCTGCATACCCAAAAAACTCCTAACAATGCTGGAGTGGAAAGTTTTCAAGAAATTTTGAAATTTTTTCTACGAAGTTTGAAATTTTGCATTATATGGTTTTTTTTTTTTGTAGTATGAGCTATATTTGTATGGAAAAATGGTGGGTATGTTTATAATTTTACAACTTGGTGTATTGAGCAAAAAATTATAGTGGACAAATTAATTGTAGTTAGGGCAAGTATAAGCCTTCGTTCAGCTCCCGAGTCTGGCCAGACTGGATTTTTCGACTTTGGACGAGAAGTTAACGTATTTCTATTATAGCTAACAATTTGAGTTTCCAGGTAGCTTCCTAAAATTAAATTTGTAATCGATTTGTGGATATAACCTTTTAAAAGGATTCTCGAACAGGACGAAAAAAAGAGGCGAGACCCGCGTGCCCAACCGAAGGTTTTATAGAAGGTGTCCAACGGAGGGATAATAGTGTCATCCTTATACCAAGCAGACTCTTTATATTCTTTGGTGTGAAAGAAGAAACTGTATTTTCTAAAGTTAAAAAAAAAAAAAACATTTCAAATTTAAGTTGAGCAAAAATGTGCAACCCAGACCAGATTTGACAATTTAATTTATTTATGTTTTTTTTTTGTTTTAGAATGCCCTCTATTTTTTATGTTTCTTATTTGTTTACATTAACCTAACCCCCAGCGAAAAAGGGGGAACAGTAAAAACAGAGGATACAGATGTGGTATTAAGATTGAGGGGTTAAGAAGACCCAAAAACCGAACTATGACCACTCACGAGATTGTGTTAACCGTCTCTTGCCTATGATGTAATTCATCAGATGATTAATATCTAACAAAAACCATATAGATCCAAATTAAAAAATGTATATAATATAAAAATTTCAAAAATTTCAAAAACTTCGTATCACAGCTCCACGGCTTTTAGCTAGAATTTCTGAAAACTTTTTTCGCATGCAGTTTTATAGCTTATAAAATTTTAGTCTAATAAAATTTAAGTTTTAAGTGTTGCAAAAACTCCTTCGTTTTAGATTTTTCTTCCTAAGCTTCTATATAGAAAATTACTTTATAAATGAATGGTGAATAGTTGTCAAATGTCGTGCATTCGTTGTACTCGTATGGAGAAATGCGAGATACCGCCAGGGAAAAAATTATAAAAAGGCAACAAGAACTTTAAGTCACTTAAAACTGTTACGTTTGTGTACAAAAATTGAATGGGCTATGAAACTGCGTTTAAGAGTGTTGTATGTTTTTGTATTTGAGATATCTATGTATATCTATCAGAGATTTTTTTCCATAATTTAATTAAAAATTTTCAAATTTTGATAAAATTTTTTTAAATTTTAAATGATTTTGCACAAAGCTTCGATCTGTACGGCTTTTGCTATAGAATGAACTATATTTTTATAAAAAAATAATTAAAAAAAAAACATTCAAAAGAAAATAGTCAAAAGTTGTCAATATTTGCTTTTATAATTTTGTATGATTTTGGGTATATACCTATAATTGCAATTGCACACCATCATAAAATACATTACCATATGTTTTATATGAGCCAAACAAATTCAGACATGACCGGTAACATCTATTTTGTTGTCGAAAAATAATTTAATCTTCGAAAATATTGTATACCTACGTTTTTTTTTCTTCTTTCATTTTTAATCCTATGATTTATTGAGTTTCTCTGCTGACAGATATCCATGGCATTCTGCCATTTGACTGCCAAAAACGACCCGTCCGGCGTATATTCACAATGTATGCAATACTTATATTCAAAGTGCTTCATCACCTCCACTCTTTAAAAGCTTTCTTAGTACCCCATAAGAAAGATTGACCAATAGTTTTTAAGATACTTGCAAGGAGTGTTGATTAGTTTGATGAAATACCAGTGATGTCGAAAACACTTAACTTGTTGCAATTCGCTTTTACTATGACATCCATATCCAACAAAAGGGGCGTAACCGAAATAGTCACTTACTTACACAAAATCTAATATGAACTTTACTGTTACTTTGGTTACCTTTTTGTTACCACCAACTTATATTTTTATTACCTAATTTCTTAAAAATTGATTAAATAAATATGAAAATTTAAAGCTGATTTACAACTGAGAGCAATTGGTGAAAGAAGGAAGTAGCACCTGTAACTCTGTGATAGTGGAGAAAAATTTGAGCGATAGTAGACAGTCGACAATTCAAAAGTTGGTGCACAAATTATAAGGAGATGGTTCTGTCGAGAATAGAAAAAGGGTTGGACGACCCAAGACTAAGCGTTCTGTTGAGAAGCAGCGTAAAGTGTTGCTGAACAAACTTCCCCATCGAATCTCAACGTTCTCAACAATTAGGCATTCATGAATCGATTGTTTGGCGGGTTTTACCTGTAGACGTGCTCAGGGTGGACAATTTTCGCATATAATTGATAAGAGCGGAATTTGGAAAAAAAAATAGTCAAACTTGAAAGAAACGAAATTTTTACATCTTTTATTTTAAAAACAACATTTACGTGCGTCTTTTGAAAGACATTAGGGGACCTAATAATGCTGTTGCTTTCCTATGGGCCGATGTGAAAATATCTCAAAAAATAATTTTTTTTATAAATAAAATTATTTAAAAAAATATTGTTTTTGTATTTAAAAAATATTGTTTTTGTATTTAAAAAAATATTGTTTTTTTTTTTATTTAAAAAAATGTTGTTGTTTTTTATATAAAAAATATTGTTTTTTTTATTTAAAAAAAAATTTTTTTTATTTAAAAATATTTTTTTTTATTTAAAAAAATATTGTTTTTTTTTAAAATATTTTTATTTTTATTTTAAAAATATTTTTATTTTAAAAATATTTTTATTTTAAAAAATATTTTTATTTTATTTTATTAAATAAATATTGTTTTTTTTTTTTTTAAATATTGTTTTTTTCTATTTAAAAAATATAGTTTTTTTATTTAAAAAAAAACTAACCTCAGATGCTAGAAGAGCCTCTCCAATAATACCTAAGAAATCAAAATCGGTCGAGATTTGGCTATCAAGTTTTTCGTAAACCTACCTTCCGAAAGAAGTCAAAAAAATAGCATCAAAAATCTCATTTCGATTCCGTTGATAAATTTTTTTTTAATATTTTCTGTAAACCATGTAGTCTTAAATTCTTCTTGGAAAAAATATTTTTGAAAACTATAAATATAAAACTATAAAAATAAAAACTAGATTTTTGGAGGTATTTTCATGTCGGTCCAACTCGCGTAAATCTTAATATAATATTTTTTGGAAATATTTTGGCTGAAATCTTAAAATATAATATAAAAAATTTAATAATTTTGATGAAAAACAGTACCGATTTTTTTGTTTGTATGGAGAGTGATGCTTCCTTATGTATGTAGATACATAGGTATGTACATGTACCTATTGCTTCAGTTATCACTCCATGTTGCTTCAAGTCAATTTATTTAATTTCCTGCAGGGTACGTATCACGATTAACAGTCACATATGTACATGCAAATATGTCTCATACCTACCTATCCAACTTATGTGTTTTGCACACATTTCTATGCGTTGGACGCTGAATGCATTAACCCAGAAACGTTAATTGGATTGAACATTCGCACGTTTGTTGCACGTCCAACTGAAAATTAGACGCTCGCAGAGAAATAAATAACGAACAATGTGAGAGCCAGTACTTTTTCTTTGTCTAACTAGCGGAGAGGTGACGGGCATAGGCTAATATGCAAATATTTTACATTGGTTGAGAAATGTGAACCGTGTTGACTGTCATATGATCTCGAAATGGGGCAGTGGCGAAATGGGGAATGGGATGAAAGATATTTGACTGAGTGACAGAGAATGAGAGGGAGAGAGAAATGCAGAGCTTACGTTTAAAGAAATGTGGTAGAGCGGCTTTGAAATATTTATGTAGTAGAAGAAAAATCTCGAATTTGTTTTAAATCACAAAAAATACGACAATTCGTAGATATCTTAATTTCATTTTCAACGTCCCCCTCAACGCCAATGCACTAGCACTGCACTGCACTACCCCATGCCACACATCGAGGGCTATAAATTAATTTTAACGCACTTCTCCATTTTTTTCATTGCTGCTGGAACCTGTTTTCGCTGGGTTATGCAAACTTTGCATACCTAAAAGAAAAAGTACCCGCAAAGCGGTCATGTAAGCGCCGTGAAATCCCAAAGCGTTCGTCACATGCTACAACGCTAGCAGCTGATAAACGCCTGTAACGCGTGCGTTGATTTGCTATTTGAACCTGCTTAGGTACCTTTGTAGTTGTGTATGCAAATCGACCTGAGTGCAAACATTTTTGTTGACTGCTGTCCGATTGCTAATAAAGAGCGTAAGGCAGTGGGCACTGTCTACTTTTTGCCAATTGCCCCACCTCTTCCCCAGCGATTGCATGTTAGCTGTATTTTTTTGCGGTTTTTTTTCAGTGTGTTTACATTCGATTGTCGTGTATGGGTCGCATGCATGTGCGCTTGTGTGAGTGTGACATCACGTGCAAGTAAGCGTGACACTCGCCCGACGCTCGCAACTTTCTAATGCCTCTCTGTCTTTGCAGGCGCTCATTTACCTACTAAATATATACTTATGCACATATGCAACTCTGTGCATGCATACAGGTATAAAAGTGGCACCTGTTTCGCAAACCCCCCACTATGCCGCAATCGTACCATACGAATATTCCTATATTTATCGTTGGCTCTTTGACTTTAATTTGATGAGCTGTTCGTAAATACTTGTCCGTAGCAGTGGCAAAACAATCGATAGCGGATTGTAAAATAGATATAAAATAGAAATAAAATAAAATCAACACTGATCAATCGATGCATGTACAACACGCAAATTAAATGCCGTTGCATAATCGCAACAACAATAGCAAAATAAAAATAAAACCCCAATTGGCAATTTATCGCTAACCCGCCCATCCGCTTATACCGCCCACCGCTGTTTATGGCAGCGATTTTCAAGCATTTAATGATATTTGTGAATTCCTTTCCGCCAAGCTGCCAATCAGTGCAGGCCATCCTCGCTTTCTCAATTTTACCCCACCCTTAAATTGTCACGCAATGTAAGGTGTTTTCCATTTCGATTTTATTTTATTCTGCTGATTTTCGATTATGAAATGAATTTCTTTCTTAACTGTTTTTTCGTTCTTTTGCAGCTAAATGTACGCGTCACCACCATGGACGCCGAGCTGGAGTTTGCCATACAACACACGACCACCGGCAAACAGCTCTTCGATCAGGTCGTCAAGACAATTGGCCTGCGTGAGGTCTGGTTCTTTGGCCTACAATACACCGACTCAAAGGGTGATTCCACATGGATTAAACTTTACAAAAAGGTAAGAAATGGAAATTTTGTTGTTCAAATTATTAAAGATTTTTATATGTTGTTTCTTTTTTTTTTTGATTTTTTATACAAACTCGTCTAATGAAACGGGCCATTGAAATAATTCGCAAAAAAATGTTAGGTCCTAGAATAATAAAAAAAAACTTTCTTGTAGATGACCGCTTCAAAGGCCACTAAGGCGGTCGACGTTGGTTGGCAATCACAAACTTCCGCGTTCCCTTTTTCTTTGTTGATGCAATAATTGCCTGAGCGATTTTTACTGGTTTAGACAAAGACCGCCTGTTGTTTTTTCCTTGTGCTTACCAGTGGTGGTTAGATAAATAGTTTACTTTGAGTTTTGCACTTCGACCGCATGATCTTTTGTGCCCTCTACTCATCACAGTACCTCATTCAGACCCAGTTCGGTTAGAAGCACCAAGTGATGCCAAGTCCTTCACCAACACAGAGTGGTCCTCAAGAGACATGACCTAGTCATCAAAGCTGCTGGCACTGTTTTCCCTGGAATATTCCAACCAGTGTTTCTAACCCACACTGGGGGATGCCAGAGCTGCTGGAATTTTATTCGTTGTATTATGTCGTATGCATTACCATGCAGCCGCGTACTTGCAAAGATCCATTTCTCCGAAGACTGCAGGGGCCGCCTCATCGGATGTTTTCGTTGTCAATGCTTCTCCGTCATTCAATAGGACGGGCATGATCAGATATTGGTATAGTGTTCCTTTGTTCGTTAAAATATGTCTTTACTTCTCGATTGCCTACTTAGCTCAAATAGGCATTTGTTGAGAGACTCTCCGTTGAATTACACCACCCCCATATGCAGCATATCGTAACACCAAAGGTGGCCCCGTTTCAATATTCAAATTCTTTTAATGTTGTAATGTTTTTAATTAGAAATTAAATTTTAATCGAAAGTACGCTGCCTGAATGTATAACCGAGTAGTCTTGCTCCATTCATTATGAATGGCCTGTCTGAGCACATAAGCATCCTAGTATTTTTAGCGCTGAGCTTAGATTGCAATATGCTTTAATCGGGCAATCGAGCGAGTTTTTATATTCTTCTTAAACACGGCTGCACGTTTAAGAGCTCCTTCTGATCGCACGTGAATCGGTTTTAACTGGATGCTGTGTGATGGAAAGAGTCATCTCGGCATCTCTACTGCTACACGCACTGCTGCCTATGTAGTCTTCCATACATAGTAATGCCAAATGTCAATGCATATCACATGCAAACCACTTTGTTAGGTCCAGCTCAGATCAATAATAGCTTTGATAGATTTAAGTGTTGGTCAATGATAGGCTTGCAACGGTTTGACCAGCACATCAGCTTACTACTTTTTGCCCCCCGGAAAACAGTAAAAAGTGACTCATTTTTTGAGCAAAGTTTATTTTTGTTGTAAAACCATAAAACATTCCCCATACCAATAAATGTCACTTCAGCTGAATTACCCAAAAATATGCACCTGAAGTGACATTTCTTGGTTGAACTCAAATTCGGGTCGTTCCGGTTCCGCAAAGTTTCTCTAATGATTACCTACCTGCTAGCATTGAAAATATTAGCTGCTGAACAAGTTGTTTTTGTTGTTGTTTTAACAGCCTAAAATATCCCTTATCAAATTTTGGGAACACTGCTGAATTGATAGGCCTTGCGTCAGATAAAAATCAGTCTTTTGACGTAGATTTCGATGACGTATGTATATTCGACTCTCGTGTGAGTTTTAGTTAGTTGAACTGCCCAGCCGAAAAGCGCATGCATGAGAAGCGAGGAGGTAATTAAAAGCAAAAAAATAAAAATAATTATTGCTATGACGCGACATGCCCTAGAAACATAATGCATTATTCTGTGTCCAAAGAATGAATTATATGGTAAATCAATTAAACGTCATTATTTAAAAATATTCAATGAATGAATATTCAACTGAACAATTTCAATGCGTTGTGTTATTCATTCACTAATATTTCATTTACTGATTGATTCTCTAATTGAAACTAATATTTTACTGTTTGAATTGTTAGGTGATTCACAGGTGTAGTAAGTGTAGTATTGCCTTAAGTCGTAAAGTTTTTAACGGTTAAATAAATATTTGCAAGACTTGGAACCAATATTTTTTTTATTTAAGGGGTTATATACAGTTAGAATGTTGGTCACCGAGTTCGAGTAATATTGGTCACCGACTTTGAAAACACCATTTTGAGAAAAACGTGCTGCCGCTCTGGCATTGTACTTTCAAGCACTCTGAAACGCCTTTTCAAATTTGTGTGTGACTTCGAAAATATTCACCGTTAATATCGTTCCGGTGTGTATGTGTTTCTATGTGTATTCTTAAATATATGTATATATACATATATATATAATTGGCGCGTACACCCTTTTGGGTGTTTGGCTGAGCTCCTCCTCCCTTTTGTGGCGTGCGTCTTGATGTTGTTCCACAAATGGAGGGACCTAAAGTTTCAAGCCGACTCCGAACGGCAGATATTTTTATGAGGAGCTTTTTCATGGCAGAAATACACTCGGAGGTTTTCCATTGCCTGCCGAAGGGCGACCGCTATTAGAAAAACGTTTTTCTTTATTTTGGCGTTTTACCGAGATTCGAACCTACGTTCTCTCTGTGAATTGCGAATGGTAGTCACGCACCAACCCATTCGGCTACGGCGGCCTTAAATTTATGTACATTAAGAAAAAAAGTCGATTTTTTGAAAATTCTAACTGTATATAACTCTATGTATTAACTATGAGCAAATTCTTAAAATAACTTGTGAAGTGCCTTGTGAACTCTCTAAAACCTAATTTTAGCCGTACAAAGTTTACGATATGCAACATTACGACATCCCTGTGGGTGTTTTTTAATTAAATATTTCAGTAAAATTTCAATTGAAGTACAGCGCAAGTTTAAAATTGAAAATAATTTAAAATTAAAATTACACACTTTGATAAAAAATTATTTCTTTTGCGATTAATTTGCGTCACCCCGTGAATAGAATTGCTTTAGACGGCGGGTAACAGGTTGACGGGTACTCGCTGTCAAAAATTGCACAGAATTGCGGCGTGTGCGGATTTCTTGCCGCCGGTTATTTTTGCGGCGGCAAAATAATTAGACTAATTTCTATTTTCTCCGACGGGTTGAAGCTTCTGACTACTTGCTAACAATTTATTTGTTTACAAGCAATAGCCAGCAAATAACAAACAAATAATATTTGATTTGCGCAAGAAACCCTGCAAATTATCAATAACTTAGAAAGAAGTTGTTTGTTTTGTGTAACAATGAGCTTCAACGAGTTGCTTCACAAATATAGCAAACAAAAAGATTTCTACCACAAAATTAATTTTATTGTAACCACAAAATGTTAGCTCAAAACCGGCTCGCCGCAAGTGAGTCAGCTGATCACCACCCATCAACCCCTTACCCGCTGTCTCGCTGCAATTCCGCTCCGGGCCTCATTGTCGTTTCAAAAACCGTCGTCATCGCTTCAAGTTTCAGCGTGAATACGTGACGCTATTCACTATAATTTTGCAAAACGGAATGTTTCGAAGGCGATATGAAAGCGTCAGTATATAACGGTACCAAAAGAGAAATGTACAGTTACTTGGAAGAACAATAAACGTCTTCAGAAATGGTAATTTATACGTTAATCAAATATGAAATTATTGTTTTGTTATATTACCTCCTCGGTACGAAGGGAATCACTATTTATTAGTCCCAAATTTATTATTTATTGTTCTAAATGTAATGCGCATTCCTTTCTTGCCTGCTGGATGGGTGTCAACTCTCTCGCTCTTTAGCTGCAGCGTAAATCTCTTCCCTGAAAACATTTCAGCGATCTGAAAGGCGGAATGAATATTGAAGTTTGAGCTACGAACCGAATGCAACACTCCCAGTCTTTCGGTCATAGTTGGTCGT
>JAYXIM010028086.1:0-14854 GCA_037575425.1 Anastrepha fraterculus
GGGAAGCTGGTCTAGAATTTTGAAAAAATCGAAAAATTTTTTTTTGTCTTAAAAGGTGCTTTAGGGTCTTAGAAATAATATACCAAATGAGGGATGCCAGCAAAAATGTCTAAATGCCCAAATTTTTCATTCGACGGCAGTGCCTCGCAGGTATGCCCCGAACGCTATTTACAACTTTAAACGCGTTTTTCTCGAAATCACTTTTTTTAAACTGGCCGAAGACATAACTCGAACAAATCTTTACCGATTCTTACGAAATTTTGACAATTCATTCGAAATACCTTTCTCCGGAGACGTACGTAGGATTTTTTATTTATATTACATAGTTTTGTTTTTAATCAACAATTTTATGTCGTTCTTTATAGTGAAAATTGTAACTTTTTGTTCAAACGTGCACCATTTCGCGAAAAAACAAAATATCGAAAAAATCCTACGTACGTCTCTTTCTGTTGTTATATAGAAACTAAAAAAATTTTATTTTTTGATCCAGGACAAAAATTAAGGAGTTTACGTCTTCGGCAATGGACCCACTAGAAAAAAAGGCCCCTTAGGAGAACTGCTGGACAGCGGCCATTTTGAAATTAATTCAGATGAAAAATTTTGTATTTGTACCATGAAAGCTATATTATTAAACCTATTTCACAGATTTTCGATTGATTCCTTTGTTGAGTCAAAATAAATTCATAAAATATGCCCATTTTTTGCGCTCTAGACCAGCTTCCCCCTTAAGGGGTTACGCCACTCTAGCTACTGTAAAAAAGCAGTTTTTTAAGGATTTTTTTACATTGAAAGAAAGGTGCTAGGAAAAAACTTTTTAAGTATATTACTAAGCATGTATTTAAGTGTAATTACAAATATTTTTATTGAAAAATATTACGAAATGGCGCCTTTGGAGTGAATCTCTGAACGCGCCCTGCGAAAAAGGCACTTCACGGCAAGCAGTACAACTGACGTAAATGTCAACCTAAACCAAATTAAAAAAATTCTTCTAAATCGACGTGAGTATAGCTGTAGAAATACGTACGGGATTTTAGAAACATTGAAATTTGTGTATTTTGCAGATGTTTGAAGTCAAAAGTAGAATTTTTCGTCTAAAATGGAACCGTTAATTGTTTATAAAAATTTTTCTAATTAATTAATAAAAAAATCCGTACGTATTTCAGTGCGGAATAATGTTCTAAAGATCTTTGTACAATTACAAGTGAAAATATTAAAAATTGTTTGAGTTATGCTGCTTGCCGTTTTGAAAAATCACGTTTTGAGATAAACACGGTTTAAATTTGAATAGGCGGTTCAGAGACGTCAGAGGCGCTCGCGCAAAAGTGCGAAATATTAGAAATAAACATTTTTTTCACGCATAGGACTTTTTGTTTTATATTCTAAAGAGTTTAAAGCATCTTTTAAGCAAAAAAAAAAATTTCGATATTTTGAAAATCCTAGAGTGGCCTAACCCCTTAAGAGAGAGTACATTGTAGTTATTCTTGTAATATGAAAATAATGAATTCGAAGAACACACTCGAGCTTGACTTGTTTACAGTAGCACAGAAAACAAACTATGTGACATATGACGCTGAAATTTGCCATGTAAGCTTATAACAGTCCTACCAAAAAACAAAAAATTTATTTTTGCCATATGTCATCCGCGGACCGTTTTATTGATAACGTCTCGTTCATATTTGAGCAGAAGGTATATGAAAATGAATAAAAAGTAACTAGTCAATACTTTGCGCTGCTATTTTTATGCACGCATGTGTATGCAAGTCTTACTGATTTCATGGCAAATAATGGCTTATTCGATTTCTTATGTAAGTCCATAGCAAAGCGCAACCAAATATTCATATCACATTTGCGCAATATCACGTATCACGATTGTAATCACCATACTTCTACATAAATTAAACCTACACACACGCTCATGCAATTGTGCCTTTAACAAAAGTGATGCATGATTATATTTGCAGTTCATTGATCTATTAGCTCTTAGCGCACCCTGTATGTAATGCTTTTCAAAGACCCTAGAGCAGCAGTTAGTAAAAGGTGGCGCAAAAATAATCATTCAATTTGATTCTTTACTAACTTTTTTATTAAATTAAAAAAAAAAGGAAGAATATTTTGATTGATGGGAATCTTTATTTTGACCTTTACGCACTGCCTTGCTTGTCTGTTTGTATATTGCAGCTGTTTAGTTAAAATATGATTACAAGAATTATAAATCTTATTAATTTCGGGCAACCTTGTATTAAACTAATCTTGGCGGGGGCAAAAATGAATGAGTCGCATAAAAATTCCATTACGGTGCTAAGCAGACAAGTGCATTCATTTGGGAAAAGAAATTAATACTCCCTAGAACTTGGCTGTGCTTTCTTGCCTCTATGCCAACGTACACATATAATAGCAAAAACGTGCGCGCTAGCTAATCGCTTCGCCAAATGCTCATTTGTTTTCCGCTGCAATTGCCAGAGTGACTAATCGACTAATCGCCATGTGCGAGACCTATTCTTTCCAGTCAATCTGGTCTAGCAATTTTATACTGTTTTTTTTTTTTTTGTTGCATTCACTCGTCGCACAGTGAGCTACAACTGCAAAATGCAGAAAGCCGTAATTTAACTGCTGTTTAGGTGGGCGTAGCATGTTCACATACACGCGTTCTTGTATCCTCTCATCCCCTCCCCCACCATTTATTTTACATTTGCTTTATTGTAGGTTTTCCCTGTTGCGCTTATGCAAATTCCCATTGCAAATGTCAGGCGCGTATAAACAGTTAGCTGCTTATTATGAGCATTGAGCTGGCCATTCAATTTAGTCGGCGAACGCAAAGTCTGGGCTCTGCAACAAAGTTGTAGCACCGCTAGGAGCGCATGGTGTATATAAATAATGTGGGTGCACTATTTTATGAATGTCTCAATTAGAGGGCTGCACTTACTTAATGTACCGTATAAACCGTTACAATTACTGGAGTGACGCATATATCTAGAATTAAATTTATTGCATTAATTTTCAGCTAGTGTTTCTCTTTTTGCTGCGGTCGAGTGCGTTTAGTGCATGACCACCGTTCGCTATGCTTCGTGTTCGAAATTCTCTGTGGTCTTGAAAGAGTTTTTTTTTTCTAACAGCGGTCGCCTCTCGACAGATAGGGACATATTCCGAGTGTATTTTTGATATGAAAATGCTTCTCATAAAAACCGTTTGTCTGGTAAAGGATTTGCTACATACATCGTATACTTGTATGTCCGTTGATACTCTTTTATCATCCATGTGCGCCTTTAGGAACGTGAATAACATATATTGAAATCTGAAGGTGTTAGGTCAGGAAAGTGCGAGGTGTAGTTCAAAAAGTGCCATTTAAATGAGTTCAGGAGCTACTTCGTGGCATTGATCATGTGAGGTCTGATTCTTTCGTCGCACAGGATGATCGTCCCTTTTTTCTGATTTAATGCTTTACAAATAATATTTAGAGTCTTATTCGGAATTTCTAAAAAAATTCTGAGCATACTTCGATATTAGTATGACCAAGTGTAAGTCTCAAGTGTCGCCAATTTGTGGGTTATTGTTTGTAAAATGCAATATCTTATATATATATGAGGGCGGGTCAATAAGTCCGTGACTTATTGTATTTCTGACCTCTTTACTGAAAAGGAAATACTGCTCCTGTCAACAGGCATCTGTCAGTTGACTCCTGTCAAAATTTGAACGCGCTGCGTCAGTTAGTTTGTGTTGTACAGCTACCTTTATCAGACTGCCCAGTAATTTGAGGAGCAAATGGAAAAAACTGAATTTCGTGTGCTTATTAAGCCGATTCACCCTTAGAAACCCACTGTTTCGACTGTTGTTTGGTCTCTGGTGTGTGGTGATGGATCCATGTTTCGTCCACGGTTACAAAACGGCGCAAAAACTCCTCCATATTGCGATTAAACAACGCCAAACCTTCCTGTGAAGTTGTTACACGATTGCGTTTGTGGTCGACTGTGAATTACTGGGTAGTCTGATAAAGGTAGCTGTAAAACACAAACTAACTGATGCAGCATGTTCAAGTTTTGACAGGAGTCAACTGACAGATGCCTGTTGACAGGAGCAAAAGAAAGTCATGTTAGTTACACTATTTATAACTCGAGAACGGCTGAACCGATTTGGCTGAAAATCATAAACGTGGATTAGAAGCACTTAACCGAATAATGAAAGATATACGCAATGACTTGAGATGTTTCGGAGGCGCAATGATTTTATTTGCTGGCGACTTCCGCCAAACACTTCCAGTAATTCCAAGATCAACGGCTGTAACGTTGTCTCATCGAAAGACGAACTTATCAATAAAGTGTTCCCAAACATCATTAATAACTACAAAAATAATGAATGGTTGAGTGAGCGAGCAATTTTAGCGGCTAAGAATAAAGATGTAGATGACCTAAACTACATAATTCAAAATGATATCATTGGAATAATGCATTCATTCAAATCCATTGACTGTGTAACAAATGAAGATGAAGCCACCAGTTATCCAATTGAATTTTTAAACTCCTTGGATGTGTCTGGCTTACCACCGCACAATTTACGCCTAAAAGTTGGCTCCGTAGTAATAATGCTTCGAAACATAAGCCCACCAAAACTTTGCAACGGTACGCGTTTGGTGGTAAATAAATTGATGCACAATGTGATTTACGCGGCGATACTCAAAGGAAAATTCGAAGGTGAAGAAGTTCTCATTCCGAGGATCCCGATGATCCCAACCGATCTTCCGTTTGAGTTTAAAAGACTTCAATTTCCGATCCGTCTTGCATTCGCCATGACCATTAACAAATCACAAGGTCAATCCTTGAAAGTTTGTGGTCTGAATCTACAAAATCAATGATTCTCACATGGTCAATTATATGTGGCATGTTCACGGGACGGTAAACCATCTGCGTTGTTTGTGCTTGCACCTAAAACAAAAAATGTCGTGTATCACAAGGTGCTTAACTGAAGAGTGCAATCTTTTAAATCTTCATTGAAATACTTGATTAATAAAAAAATTAACTTAATAAATCGGCTTTTTTATTGCCTCTAGGGCGGAAAAAAGTTCGCCGGGTCAGCTAGTATGTTTATAAAAACATAAAGAAAAAAACAATAAAAAAATTCCTAAAAATAGTTAAAACTTGGGTATGAGTATATATTTTTTATTTATTTTACATTCTTGTACTAAACTTTTTTTTTTGCATAATTGTGTTGTAATTTCTTGATGTTTGATTGTGATTTGGATTATCCATTTTTATTTATGATATATATATTATTTTAGATTTCTTAAATTATTTTGTATTTTATTTTATTCGTTATGTATTCATTCTTTATGTTATTTTATATTTTATTTCTTTTTTTTTAATTTTTTTTTCTTTCTTTTTAATTTTAATTTTTTTTTTTTGTTTTTTTTTTTATTTTTATTTTTTTTTATTTTTATTTTTATTTTTTTATTTATTTTGTATTTTTTTTTTTTTTTGTGGTTTCGTTTTCTTATTTACTTTCTTATTTTATTCCATTTTATCCTACAATGTTTAAGTTTATCTAAATTTGTTTGCCATAATTTCACGTTATTTGATTTCTGTTTTTTTTTCCTAACTTCAATTTTTTATGTTTTATTTCGTATTTAGTTTTTCTGTCTTCACTTAAAATTTTAGGTTTTTTCGCTACTTAAATTTTTTGCTTCTTTACTCGATATTCGGTTTTTTTTTTAATTTTTTTATGTTTTATTTTTTCCCTTGCCACATCGTCACCACTCAAGTGTCTCACCCAAAGCAATTACACATTTCACACAAGATAAAGCATAAGCAGGATTTTGACAGCTCACAACAAATTTAGAACATGTCATTCTAGACGTACAAAAAGAATATTTGTTTTGACTATGCTCTGATGTAGCAAGTGGGTGAAAAGTCAAATACAGTCGTTTTGCCTTTCCGTAATTAGTTTGTGGAAAAGTACGAGTGTTTACGTTTCATTTGTTTTTCTGCCTTTGCTTGGATTAAAATGAAATTTACTAAGCACATATGGGACATTCAACACCTCTACTGATTTTTTATGCACACAGGGAATATACTTTTACACACTTACACACAACTACACATGTGCTTAGAGTTGACATTTTATAGAAACAGAAGGGCATATACTGAAAAAAAAAACAGGATAAATATCTTCGTGGGATCATGCTCGTTGCATATGTAAGAAGTGGCGGTTAATTTGACACTTCTTTCTTTTCAGTTGCAACTGCAATATCAAACCGAAAATATGATTACCTTAGCGCTGATCGTTGTGTTTCATTTGTGCCTGCTGAAATATAATTTAAATGAACGAATATTTAACTTCAGTGAACTTCACCAAATTAGAGCTAGAAAATTCATAATTTTCTGTGCACGGCAGTGACCAAAATATTAAGAGTGGCATGTGAATCGTGTGAATCTTCTAGCAATACTTCTAATGACACCGTACAAATAAGATGCAGCTCGAGGCGAATCTGTTCAAAATGATATCGGTAAACCAGCTAATTTGTATATTTTCATTCGCCGTGTACATCCGCATAAAATGAAATTACGATGCAAATATAAATATTATATTTGAGAAGGGTTACCTAAAACCTATGAAATAAACCAGATAACGGAAACATGATGCCGTAGCGTCCGCCGCATACTGAAAAATGATATTAAAGTCAAACCTTACAAGATCCAAAAGGCGCATGATCTCACACCAAGCAGCAACAAGTCATACTTGAGAGAGCGAAGCAGTTGCTTCGTTTGACCGAAAGCGGTCAATTTCCGAACATTGTGATTTCTGACGAGAACATTTTTCAAATTGGCAATTCACAAACTTCCAAAACGATAGGATTTATTTGCCCCTCGTTCATACGAGAATTTGAGTCATCGATTGGCCACCAGGATGCTGCTTCCGGTAGAGGTAGTGGTCACACAAAGCTCGAGTGAACCAAGAATGGCTAACAAACAGTGTTCCCAACTTCATAATGTCCACACAATGGCTCTCAAATTCACCAGACGCGATACCGATGGATTATTCTCTTTTTGGGCCATTTTGGAGAGCAAGGTTCGAACTAAAAGATTTTACCAGTCTCGAGGCATTGGAAAAGTCAGCCAGAGCGGGTCAAAATACCTGCAAGTCACATTCGGGCAGTTTGCGATTAATTACTGGACCGCCTCAAGGCCATAGTCAGGGCAAAATGTGTTGATTCTTAATTTTGTATCATTTCCACACATTTTTTGCTTTGAATTGACTAAAAGTAATTTTCCAAACTAAATGTATGGCCTTTTTAATTGGTTACACTTCGAGTGCCGGACCTTGTATGTATAAAATCAGAAGCAAAGCTACTCTAACTGATAGACCGGCAGAAATTAAGGCTCTCAACTCTTTCCACTTCACAGAGGAGGCGATTGCCGAAACGAATACCTATTTTTTAGACTTGGACAAATCCTATTATTCGTAGGAGATCAACAAATTAGAACAGCGTTGGACTGGATGAAGTGCCTAAGCCTAAGAGGACACTATGTCGGAAAATAAAAATGGTTTACCCCAAACCACGACCCCAGTTATTCATGATAAAGTTGTATCACTTCCAATTGGGTTCTCAATCCTGTAACTTGCCATGGATATTTGCCATTAGTGACTGAAACCATCAAAGCAACATGGCCGCCACAGCATGTCAACAGCGTGCCATACCTATTAGGGCACCCTATATATCTATGTAATTGCTAAGAAAAAATTAAAAAAAATATTTGCCGCAGTACATCAAATATGGAAATATAGTTGCTTGCAGTATGCCACACGTACAGTGACCGACAAAAATCTACATACACCCCCCATTTCCACTGGATTGAAAGTTCAAAAACTTTACTGGAAAATGTGTTTACACAGTTTTATTTGAAAGCTTTTTCTAATCATTATAAACTTAAAAAAATCTATACATTATAGTAACACAAAAGAGCAAAGCTATGGTAAAAAAACCTAAAACCAACGTTGACAAAAGTCTACATACAGTACACAAATATCTTACTCCAGTGTGAAAAACTTCACTTAACTCTAAGTAATATTGCTTCCTAGTATTTAGTTGGTCCACCATTAGCATCAATTACAGCTTGAAACCGTCGAGGCATCGAGGTGACTAAATTTGTTAACTCTGCTGAAGTTATTTTGTTCCAAGCTTCTATTAGTCGTTCTTTGAGTACTGAAGCGCTTGAAATCGGATTTTTTCTAATTTTTCGATCTAAAATTTCCCAGACATGTTCAATAATATTCAAATCTGACCTTTGCGGTGGTGTATTTAATTGCCTTGGAGCATGGTAAAGCAGCCAATCCTTTGCAATGTATGCTGTGTACTTTGCATCGTTATCCTGTTGAAAGACCCAACCTGGACCAAGCTCCAAATCATCCACCGAAGATTTCAGATTGACTTTCAATAGTGATTTGTATTTATAATGATCCATATTATATAATTGGCGCGTACACCCTTTTTGGGTGTTTGACCGAGCTCCTCCTATTTGTGGTGTGCGTCTTGATGTTGTTCCACAAATGGAGTTTAAAGCCGACTCCGAACGGCAGATATTTTTATGAAGATCTTTTTCATGGCAGAAATACACTCGGAGGTTCTCCGGAGGGGCAACCGCTATTAGAAAAATGTTTTTGTTAATTTGGTGTTTTCACCGAGATTCGAACCGACGTTCTCTGATAAATAATAAATATTAATCTTTAATAAATACTAATCTTCCAACTCCAGATGCAGCAACAGCTCCCCAAACCTTTACATTGCCGCCACCATGCTTCACTGTTGATACCAAATTCTTCGAACTCAGTACAGTATTTTTGCTCTTCCATCGCTACCGAATATATTAAACTTCGACTCATCTGTAAACAAAACTGTTTGCCAAAAATCCATCCCCTTTTCCCTGTGTGCTTTGGCGAACTCCAGGCGAAGTTTACGGGTTTTTTTCAGAAATAAGAGGGTTTTTTCGTGGTGCTCTACTATGAAAGCCGTTTTTGTTCAGAGCTTTTGGAACTGTTCTTCGATGAACACACTTGTTAGATGAGCTTGCTATATCCTCGGCCAATTTCGGAGCAGAAACTTTTGGATTTTCGTCCACTTCTTTTAGAACCAAGCTGACGTCTCTGCGAGATAGTTTGCTCGGGCGGCCACTGCGCAGCTTATTTTCGGTGGAACCACTATTTTTAAAATTTTCTACAATGGTCTGGACTGTTGCACGACTTAAGTTTAAGATTTTTGAAATTTCGTCATATGATTTTTTTCTTTCCTATGATGAATAACTAAATTTCTAACGCCAACTGATAGTTCTTTTCGAGGAGCCATGTTAGATGCTTAAGTATTCAAATTGCAACTAAAATCAATATAAGCAAAGCAACAAACGTAAGGAAAGGAAAGAAATAGACAAACGGTATTTTACCCTTATCACAACATAGGATATCAGAGTACAAGCTAGGAAACCGGTTCTGTATGTACACTTTTGCCAACGCTGTTTTTGCCTTTTTTAGCATAACTGTGTTGTTTTATGTTAAAGAATGGATTTGTTTTAGTTAAGTCGATTAGAAAAAGATTTCAAATGAAATTGCATAAAAACATTTTTAAGCAAAATGTTTGTACTTTGTAAACAACGAAAGGGAGGGGTGTATGTAGACTTCTGTCGGCCACTGTATGTATATGAGTTTGTGTATGCGATGCATGTTGACAAGGTTGCAGCAGTTTGTTTGTGCCAGATTCAAAATTTACGAGCGAAAATTATTAAGAAAACTGTGTAATGAAGGATGAGTTGTTGTTGCTGTGCTTATTTAATTTTATTGCTGCCGCGACAGTAAAACTTGCAAGTGCATGTACTCGCGTGCTTGTATATGTGCACACATCCATATGTACATAAATGTAGGTACGCAGTCGCGCTGGTTTAAAAAAGCGTACACGCGGATTAATGACTGTCAGTCAAAGTCTTTCAGCCAGTCAATCAGTCAGCGTTAGTTTATCAGCGCGCAAGAGAGTGTGTAATGTGTATATGTGTGTGTAGGCAATGCAGTGCCGCAGTTGAGGCAGCGATAACAGTTGCAACTTGCTACTTCCTGCTGCAACTTTGCAAGTAGTGTGCATGTTTTTGTTGTTGTTTTTGTAGCATGCATGCTCAATTTTTGACACATGTTGCACATTCACTCTCACATACACACTCACTGCTGCTGTCACTTTATGAAGCGGGTTGACAAAATTTTGCCACTATGTCACTCCAACTGACTTTATGGCAACTTTTAATGCCAGCCACTTGATGAAGGATGCACATTTCGCATGTCGCATCAATGCCTTGTTGCAAACAGTAGATTCTCATTTCGAATTTTATTGCTACCCTAGTGGTAGCGCATAATTGTTTGGTGGCAAAGTGGTGAGGAGTGTAGTGAGTGGTGTACAATTAGGAGGAAATTGGGTATGTGAAGTACTCGAATTGCATAATTTGATATTTCGGAAGAAACTAGCATTTATAAATAAATTTGTGTGTGCTCAACTATTCATGAATAATTCAAAGCGGTACACAAATCAGAGATGTCCTTTGTCGATGATTGGCGCCTCATGGCGTTGTATTTTGTGTGCTGCAAAATAGAGCACATCTGCCACGCCCTTTAACTACATGCCTCCGCCTAGACATTCATTTAGCTTGTGAAAGGTAATGATTTGCATGAAACTTTTAGCAGTGGATTTCTTTTCAAATTCCCAACAAACATTTGAGTTTTATTGATCTAAAAACGAGAGAACATGAGTGGCTCAAATATTTTGAATGATGTCGCCAATTATTCTGAAAATTGGTTTATTTGTAGGTTTGATCATAAGAAGTAAATGGAAACAATTAAAAAAAATGCTGTTCTGAAATATCTTCGGTACATTTTAACATTTTTATAAAATTTGTTGTCTTGTTTTTTCTTTTTTAGTTTTTCTCATAAAGTTGTTATTTCTCATAAATTTTGCTTCTAACATTTGTTCGTTTATTTTTTTTTATTTCTTCTACACTTTTTTCTTAAATTTTTCTGTGCTTCATTAATTTAATTTTTTTGCATAAATTTAGAATTTTTAAAATTTCATTTTTTTTTTATAATTTTTTTAAATTAAATTTGAAATTTTTTATTTTATATTTATATTTTTTTCATAAATTTTAAGAACTTTAATAAACTTAATTAAATTCCCTTTTTTTCAGATAGAAAATATGCTTCAAAAACGAATTTTTGTTCAATATTCTTGCAGAATTTGTTTTTTTGTAATTTTTGAAAAAGAGTAAAAAGTACACTGAAGCAATTAAAAAATAATTTATTATTTTAGGATTTATTCAATGTTGAAAAATTTGTTATAGAGCTTATTTAAGTGAAATATCCTCGGGTCTTGTTAACATTTATATATATAGGTAAATTTTTTATGATTTTTTTAATTTTTTGATTTTTTAATTTTTTCGTAAATTTTACAAACATACATACATACATACATACATAAATGTTACAAATTACATTTTTTTTCTTAAATGTTTGCGTCTTTTTTATGAATTTTTTTTGTTGAATTTTGTCTTGTGTTTGTTTATTTTTTTCATAAATTCGAAATAAATAAATTTAAAATTTTCCGTAATTTTTGTCTTATATTTTTACTTTTTGTCATTTTTATATATACATTTTTGAATTGTTAAAATTTTTTTACAGTAAAGTTTTTTTCCTTTTTATATATAAATATTTGAATTGCTAAAATTTTTTTTTCAAATTAATTTTTTTTGTTTTCATTTCGATATAAAACGTACTAAAAAACTTTTGTTGTTCAACATTTTTGGGGAAAAATGTTTTTTTTTTCTAATTTTTGAAACGAAAACTGAAACAAAAAGAAATACCAGTTTGAGATTTATTCATTGTTGAAAATATTGGTATTGAGTTTTTTAAAATGCAATATCTCAGGTTTTGCTCAATATTTTTATAATTTTTTTTCATACACCTTTTCATAACTTTTTTTTCATAACAATTTTTTTAAAAGTTTTCTTTTTTTTTCATAAATTTAAAATTTTTAATTTTTTTAATTGTTTTCATATATATATTTTTTATTTTTTTTTAAATACATTGGTACTTTTATACATAAATTTTTTTTTTAATTTTTTAAATTTTGTACTTAACATTTGATATTTAAATTTGTTTCGTGTAATTAAAAAAGAATGTTTCTAATTCTTATTTTTATTTTTTGTAATAAAATATACTTAAAAAAAAATTTTTTTTCTTAAAAATTTTTGGTAAACATTTTTTTTTTGTACTTTTTAAAAAACTCATATACGCTCGTGTATTTACATTTCTTCTTCTGTACAAGGAACGCCAGCAACAATTTTTTTCCAAAAATCAACGGTAGTTTTTAGCCACTTGAAGCTCGCACTCTATTTCGCTTAACATAAACCGATTATAAAACTGCATACCAAAAATCTGAATAAAAAGTTTGAAATATTAGTGAAAATTTGTAGAATTTTCATATCGTTTGCGCATTTATCTTTGATTTCTTTGTTAACCCTGAATATTCCTTGGAATCCTGATCTCAAAATTTTTGACTATTTTATATGCAGCACCTATGAAAAGGAATATGTTTGTTGGGTTCTCACGTAGACACTGTGTACACTGTGTTTGTGTGTGAGTTATCACATACTATCAGCATTAGAAAATCGTGATACATATGTATGGGTGTACGTATGTGAATGTGCGACGCCATGCCAACAAAAGTGGTAACATGTGCGCGATTTATCATTTTAGCGAAATAGTAAAACGTGTACTACACGCGGCAAAAGGCAACAAAGTGCTGCCGTAATGGCAGGGATCTGCGGAAATTAGCACTTTGGCAACAGCAACAGCAACCGCAGCGTCATCCATCAACGTTGCAATAAAATGCGCGTGCGCTAATGTTGCACACTAACATCATTTGTCGCACACCGAGTGGAGCGCACACTTGCCACAGTATCGGTGTCATACAGGAATTGCTCACTCATAGCTGATGACAATAATAAGAATGATAGAGCAACAACGTTGCCTTCGGTTTTATGAATCACCATTTGTGTGTGTGCATTTGCTAGCAGACTGGTGTATGTACATATGTATTGTGGTTGACCTTGTGCGGCATGTGCAGCAACGTGAATATATCGACAAATTTAACACATTTTTTTAGATATCTTCTGTGATACTTTTAAAGTTTTCTCATCAACTCAATAAAATAATTGAGTTTCGCCTTGCTACTAAATGTTACCCGTTGTTTGAGAAGCTCTCGCATTTGGAAACTAGACCGGAGATTCTGTATAAAGTTGGTTTGAAGTTGAATCGAAAGCTTGTCAGAGGTGTTTTCCGCGAGATCCATATTTATTGGCGGCAACTAAACGACAACCCGCGCCCTAGCAATTACAGCACTCAGACACAATTAAGTCCATTATTCTGCACTCGGATTTCCTTTTAATTTTCTTTCTACCCGATCTCCTAAGAAATCTGAGTAGCTCTTGTGGTGGCAAGGAGCCGAGGTGATCGTTTCTTAACACATCAGTGCCAAAGACCTCAAGCCTAATTCGAGCGCAGAGGCGGGGCAGACGCACAGGAAATGGCCCGCCGTCTCATCCTCCTCTTCACAAGCTGGGCAAAGTAGACTGACTAAGATGCCTACCTTTTCCATTTGCTTTGCCCATAGAAAGTGGCCCGTCATCAGTCCAACCACCTGTCTGCAGTCCCTTCTGCTTAATGACAGGAGGATTTGCGACAGTCAGTCGGAAATGACAGGTAACATCAGTTTAGTTCACAGCCTCTCTTAGCCTGCCAAGCTCGCTTGTGGGTTGAAGCGGCTTTGATAGCTGCAGAAGGGAGTGGCAGAACGGGCTCCGGGCCAAAGAAGTTTGCCTGGCAGCACCACACTGTATGTTTTGTTAAGCGCGACTCTGGATGGCATGGAGTCAAGGAGCATGGCAAGGATCATTTGATCGAAGTCCATGCCTACTCTGTTGTCCAATGCCGTACAGGGGCCGGGAATTGGCCCATTGTGTTTCAGCCTGCAGATGGCCTTCAAGGCCTCTCCTTGGATGAAAGCATCAAGTGGTGGTAGATCAACCAGATAATGTAATGCCGGACTTGAAGTAGTCGAAAAAGCTCCGGTGCAACAGATGGCCACAGTGCGTTGTAGTCTCGATAAGGTCCTCCTAACTCCTACGAGAGAGAGTCTGCTCATCCAGACCATAGATGCATAGGTGATAAAAGGTCTAATCATAGCCGTGTAGATCCATGGGATCCTGCTTTTGTAGAACATTTTAACCCTCTAGCGACCTTCCAAATTTATGGTTTTTCAATCTTCTCCAAGCAAGAGTCAAAACGATGCTGTATTGAAGAAGCTAAAGTGTTAAAATATTATACAGAAATATTCCTAGTGAAATGCTACTGTAGTAGGCGTATTTGCTACGTTTTGTATTTACCGTTTTTCTACTTCTTTCAAAAAGCGTTGCGGTACTTGGTTTAAAAACTCGGCTAGGGCTTTAAAAGAAGTAGGCCTGTGAATGAAGAAAAGCTTTGGCGATTATACTATAAGGCGCAAATTTGGTTCCATTCCCAGGCAAGGAAATCAAAATCGTTCCGCAGTGTAATCGAAATACATACACGACCCACACATAGACAATATTATAGGTGTCGGACGTTTTGACCAGTTTTGCCTATTTTACTTTCGTTTATTTACTGCCTATTGATTTTTTATAAAAGTTTAATGCATTTTATATAAAAAAACTTAATCAGTCGTTTTTTTAACTTTGTAGAAAAGTAATGAAAATTCTAAAAAGTTTCACTGAAATTTCAAACTTTTCATTCAGAATTTTTAGAGTAA
>JAYXIM010028087.1:0-14833 GCA_037575425.1 Anastrepha fraterculus
CATTTTCTTAGGCAAAATCTTTATCCAAAGAACGCCAGATGCTGTTTGACTCACTGGCAAACGTGTGCTGTACTCTTCACTCACCTTTTATATACTCGTCGTTCACCTGTCCGCTCGTAGTCTTGATGTATTCATTGACGTCAAGTTTAAATTAGACACGTGTGTTATGTTGATGGTACTTCAACCGGTTTTTTTTCTACTCTCCTATTATAGTAGTCTGTTTTCCCCCTATTCAACTGTTGTCTTTTCAATTTTTCTTTGCTGTTATCTAAAGCGATGCATACTTCCCGTAGTATTTGGTTTGCCTCATGTTTTGTTTTGTTTCAAATACTTGTTTTATTGTTTGGTTTTGTGTCTCCTTGAGACGTCTGTTATGCTCGTGCAAAGCGTCCTCCTGTGGTTAAGTTTCCCACTTAAGTAATTTTTTTTTTTTTTTTTTTGTTTTTTTTTTTTTAATTTAAGTACTCATGACACTTTTGTTCATTTTGGCTTGACATGGAATTTAAGTGAAAAGAGCTTTGTTGTTGTTCCGCACAAAGTCGTAAGTGTCACAAGTATGTATGTACGGCAATATTACACACACACACACACACACGTATACACATCCGTATAAATGGCAAATGCCCATTCACTTAAATTTTTACAGATTTGTATATAAGTGAAAGTTGTGCGAATATTGTAAATGTTTGAGATATTAAAAAAAAAATACAGTGGAAATACTGAAAATATGAACATTTTTAAGTGGCCGAAATTTGCCCATTCTCTGTTGTCAGTTTAGCTTCATTTGGGTGAGAAGGAGCGTTGTCGATTAGGAGGAGCGCTTTAATTGGTAAGACTTTCTCCTTTAAAAGCGATGTAAACTTAAAAAAATAACCAGTCAACCTTAAACACCGGACAAAACTTAAAAGGAATATTCACCTGTAGAACAAATGACTCATGAAACCATTGCTTGAAAATAGCCGAAGTCGGCCAGGTGAATTTCGAGCTATTATAGTCGGTGGAACACTGAAAGTTTTTAAAACAGCGTGGATTCTTCGCCTTTCCAATTACCAAAAGCTTAAGCTTGTGGGATCCAGTGGCGTTTGAACAGCATAAAAACGTGATTCGCTGCTTCTCGGACTTTACCCCTGTGGCTCTCTTCTCCAAGCTTGACGCGTACGTTTTCTCTGACAGAAGTGTCCAGAATAACTCCGACTCATCAGCATTATATTATATAACTTAGTGTTGCACAACTCCAATTCGACCATTTTAGCTCTAAGTTTTTCTTTAAGCGGATCCACTAGCTGAGGTTGCGAAGACAGTTTTTCGTTTGATATTTTAAAAAGTCGATTACCGTACCTCTTCTTGAATCCTTGGAGCCATCCATCACTAGCGAAGAAGTTTGCTTCATTTTCTTTAAATTTTGCATGCAGTGTTTTTGCCTTTTCTTGCAACATTAGAGCACATACTGGCCAGTTTTTATCTCGCATTCGCATAAACCGACGATAAAGAGCTCTCTCCATTTCGGGCAACTCTGAAGTGAACGCAGTGTTTTTCTATTTCCAGGTCCACAATACGTGTCGTTTACGCATTTTAAAATCACTTGCTTTTTCGCTTTAATGTTAGAAATTGTTGATTTTGCTACATTATATTTCTTTGTCAAAATCGTGACAGATGAGTTTTTTTTTTAAAAGCCGGTAATTGTAGCCTATTGTTTTAATGTCAAGCACACCGGATTTTTAGAACTCATTTTCATCAGAAAACATAAGACGAAACACTCTTTGCAAAACTAAAACCGCGACTGAATTATTTTACTCCTTGCATGCAATTACGAATAAAATGCCTACTTTATAATTAGGGGATTCCCCAATTTCAGAATTACTTGAGATCAATGTAAACTACATTTAAAGAATTGTAACGTTTATTGTTCATGTTATAGAGCTTTTTGTGTTTGTTCACGTTTTAGAGTAGTCAATGCACAAAAATGTCTGTTCATGTTTTGGGGTGTTTACGCTTTAGAGCGTTCACGTTATTGAGAGTGCGCTGTATATTTAATTTTTATCTGCATTTTTTCATTTTTCTATTTGTTTTTATTTAACTGTTATTTGATGTTTCTTTTATTTAACTTCGACTTTTATTTATATAGCTTTTATTTCGTTTTTTTTATGTAACATTTTATTTTATTTTATTTAATTTTTTTATTTAACTTTTTATTTTGTTAATTTTATTTAATTTTTTTAATTTTTTTTAAATTTATTTTTTATTTTCTTTTTATGTTTTTTTATTTTTTTAATTTTTTTAATTTTTTTTTTAATTTTTTTTTTTAATTTTTTTTTGTTTTATTTAGCTTTTTTTTAAATTTTTTGTTTTATTTTTTATTTTATTTAAAAAATTATTGTTTTAATATTTTTTTTTTTTAATTTTTAAGATTAAACATTTTTTTTTTTATTTTTTTAATTTTTAAGATTAAACATTTTTTTATTTTATTTTTTTAATTGTTAGTTTTTGTAATTGTTACTTGTTTTTGTTTTATTTTTAACAATTTTCTAAAATTTAAAAAATTTTTTTTTTACTTTTTTTAATTTGTGTTTGTTAATTTTAATTTTTTTTTGTATTTAAAAAATACATTTTTTTGGTTTTGTTTTTGTATTTTTTTCAATTTTAATTTTTGAATATTTCTCCGTGGCACGTTATGCTATGTCCCAAAAAACATGAAATGCCATACACCATATTGTGCATATATGGTACTGTCAGCATCAAAAAAGTCTAACTAAAAAAAATGAAAAATGATGAAAATTTGCCGAATTTGTACAAATTTTCTGCAAAGTTCGAAACTTTGCTTTATATGGCTAGTTTCTGTTGTAGTATGAATTATATAAAAAAAAAATAATAATAATAATAATTGAAACTACGAAGTTAAGAGTCACAATTTATCAATAGGTATGTGGTGCACACTTTCTTTTGACGCTGACACTAGGTAAAGGATATGCGCGACATGGCGTATGATGAATTTCGTTAGTGTATCATTTCAAGTTTTATTTGAGAATTATTGCGCCCAGTAAAAGTAATAATTAAATAATTAACAAACAAATACTGCAATAAAAGCCAACAAAAGTGCCCATACGCATACCTCATATTTGCCCACAAATGCCCAAAAACACCTAAAAACACTTTGAAGTAAAACGAAAACTTATAAATTTCAATTTCATAAACTTAAATACCAAGTAAAGTGTGCGTTCATTTTATTTTATGCTCCTCAACCTTGTTAATCTAAAAAGGAAGCAAGTTAGAAATCTGCCACGTTGGGACGCTGTTTTAATATGCCTTAAAAATAAGCACTTACAGACTGCTTCTCCTTCTCTTCCCATGCAGAAGTTTATTAAGGTCATAACTTGCCTTCCGTATGCACAACTGTCTCGTTCTGCGCTATTAAATTTATTTTAACGTAGTCTAAATAAATAAATTAAAAACTTGACACTGACTGTGGCTCGAAAATTAACGCCTGCTTCAAATATTTCGTAGCATTTGCTTGTTTTCATTTCATTTCTGTTGTTTGTGTAAATGCGTGTTATTGCTTCTTTTACTGCCTTTTAATTCCTTAATTTTGGTTTAATTTTTGCTCCAACTTTCCACCCATTTTCCACACTCTGTTATTTTATTGTGTACTTTATATTGACATTGCGTACAAGTTGTTAATTTCAAAGCGCTTGGCAGAAGCTTCGTTTGAGAAAGGCGCCATAAATTTTTGTTTATTTTACTTACTTCCTTCACGTTTTTCTTATATTTTGTCTCGTTTTGTGGTGCTGTAAATCCTCACATAAGTACTATTTTTCTTAGCAGAGATAATTATAAATATGGTATGTAGCGGCCAAATTTAGGTTTTTGTTTAGTGCCAGTTTCATTTAGTGCCTTGCAAAGAAATCCTACCAATTCTGAGGTTTTCTTAAATTAAGAAGTGAAGTGCTTTGCTCAAGTGCTGACTAGTACTAATTTCGATTATATATGGGTCCCAGAAACATTAAAAAATAGAAGAAATAGTAATTAAATCTACCCTGCCATAGAACGAGTAGCAAGGATTGTTTAATATTTCAAAAACTCATTAAGCTCTCTAATCACAATGCTGACAGGCATTTAAATAGGCCACTGTAGACTGAGAAGTCCTATACATAGTCTAGATATACATCTGAATGACTAACCTCGTTTCTATGATCACACAAATCTCTGAGCATACACCTCTAGATTACGACGGCTTATCGAGGAGGCGGGAGAAATATATTGGCTTCGCAAACCTAAAGCTAAAACATCTAGTACGTTCGTTATCATCGCACAAAGTTCCAGACATTCTATGAAGTTTACGCGAGGTCCGAGGAATTGGGAAAAGTTGAGCAGCGATTCCATGCCAAGATACCCAAATATAAGGGACATTTTCATACAGTTTTTTGAATTGTTTTTTTTAATTAATAGTTTTGTGACTTATTCTTGTTGCAAATTTTGGTTTGGAGATGACTAAAGCGAAATATCTTAGATTTTTTTTAATGTTAAATTTTATTTTTGTTTAGTTTAGGATAAAATATACTTTAAACAAAAATTTGTTTATTAAAAACTTTTTCTGGTCATTTTTCGTGACAAGCACCGTTCTTCAAATTTTTTCTCATTTGTTTATCAGTAAAAGCTTTGACTATTCGTAGTAACCTGAAAGTTTCATAGTGTGATTCCCATAACTGTAAATTGAAAAATCAGTGAAAAAGCGAAGCGCTGGCATAATGATTCGCATCTGTTTGCAAATCAGTCGACGTGAGACAGATGCACGTAATCTTTCGTTGTTTCGCTGTACGTATTTGAATATATGTAACCCCAAAGTTATGGGACTCCCAAACAGCAACTTTCAGTGATTACTGAGCATCAGTGATTACTGAGTCTCAGCTATCAATAAAACAGAAGATAAAAAACCTGCGAGGAGAGTTTCCTAAAAACAAAAACCACAAAAAAAATATATATATATTTTGTCATAAAATTTTTATATAAAAAATAACCTTTTCTAAAAATATTTTTTTAAGATAAAATATAGTTTGAAACAATTTGTTTTTCATAAAGAATTTTATTTTCCTGAAAACAAAAAAACAAAAAAAAATCTAAGAATAAATATAGCAAAAACAAATATATTTGTGATTTTTCTTGATGAAAGAATTACAAAAACAAGAATTGTAAAAATTAAAGAAAACAAAAAATAAAAATATTATTTTTTTTGTAAAAACTAAAGAAAACAAAAATAAATAAAAAAATTAGAAGAAAAAATCAGAAGAAAAAATCAGAAAAAAAAATTTGTAAAATTTAAAGAAAAAACAATAAAAATAAAAAAAAACTTTTGTTTTTTTGTTTTCTAATTCTTTCATAACTTTCCCGAATTAAAAAAAAAAATCAAAAAAAAAAAAACAGCAATTCATTCTTAAAAAAAAAACTTTATGAAAAATTTGTAAAATTTAAAGAAAAAACAATAAACATAAAAAGCTTTTGTTGTTTTGTTTTGTAATTCTTTCATAACTTTCCCGAATTAAATAAAATCAAAGAAAAAACAGCAATTCATTCTTAAAAAAAAAACTTTAGAAAAAATTTGTAAAATTTTAAGAAAAAACAATAAACATAAAAAACTTGTTTTTTTGTTTTGTAATTCTTTCATAACTTTCCAACTTGCCCGAATTACAAAAAAAAAAAAAAAAAAAATTAAGAAAAAACAGCAATTCATTCATAAAAAACAAACTTTCGAAAAAATTTGTAAAATTTAAAGAAAAAACAATAAAAATAAAAAACAGTAAAAATAAAAAAAAACTTTTGTTTTTGTTTGTTTTTTTAATTCTTTCATAACTTTCCAACTTTCCCGAATAACAAAAACAAAAAAAATAAAACAAAAAACATAATTTTTTTTAATTTTTTCATGAAAAAAAAATTTCCAAAAATATTTGTTTTTAAACTACATACATATATTTAGTCTTAAAAAAAATATATTTTTTTCTTTTATTCTTTCGTAAACAAAATTTTGTTGCAAACTATATTTTATTAAAAAAAAAATTGATTTCATTTTTACAGTTAAAAAGAACCAAAGATATTTCACTTTGAAAAACTGTGTATCAAAATTTCAAAACATTAAATAACTCAAAATTTCAACTTATTTACGTCGATGTGCCTGGATCACTTGACTTGGAATTGCTCGGATGGGCCAAAGGGTCGTTAAAATCCTTGCACATACCTCATACACATATCTATGTGGCTAAACCTAGCCCCCTTTTGGTTTGTGCGCAATTACCATTCGATGCCTACTTTTTATATAAATAGAAACATTTCTACTGGTAGCGACAGCCAAGGATAAACCCCTGTGTGCATTTCTGTTCCTATAGAAAAGCTTCTCATAAAAATACTGTCTGCCGTTCGGCGGCGGTATAAAACTGTAGGACAACATGATTAGCCGAATAATTTTTGATGATAAAAATTCAGTCAGCATGCATCGATAGCGTTCACTATTTATTGTTTCGGCAGCCATTCTACATTTCGAATGAAATAAGGACCGATGAGGTAGTGCTCTATGTACTTCGTGAACAGATTTATTTTTATTTTTTCGAAGTAAAATGCTATAATTTGGAGGCGTTGTCCTGACGTTAAACGATTCGTCATGACTTGCCACAACTTACTGAACAGAAATATCAACACAGTTCTTTATCGATATCGATAGTTCTCATGCAGCTAAAAACACCGGTTATATACTTATACTTATACCTACAATTAGGTCCCTTGTCAATTTGCTAAAATCTGTAATTGTCATTTCCAAACTGGTGTGAAACCATACTCTACTACAGATGTAATGTTTCTCTCTCTAGGACTTCTTTAGCTGAAGTGTATAGGCTTAGGATTTATTATCTTATGTTTCTCTATACAGGGTGTCAAAGGAAGAATGCGAAATACTTGCTTCTTTTGATCCATACTATAACCTCCTGAAATATTTTACATTCATTTTTTATCACCCTGTACACATTTTTAAGGCTATTGTTGTCGTCTATTGCTGTTGCTTTGCTCAATGTGACTCTGTGTTTACACAATTTTTGGTTGTTGTCATCCCACACAGCTGGTGCGCCCTGATAAATCATACTCCAATCATTAGTAAAATTTTCATATGCATTTGTGTATATACGATATGTAAACATGTATCGACCTTCATTTGTGGGCTTTTATTCCATCCACAAGTTGTTTGGCCCGGCATCAAAATTCAATGTTTACTTTATTTGTAACTTATTTTGTGCTGTCACGTTTACGCTGTCCTGCCGTAATATTATTTTTATGTACTGGAGAATTATTTTTTTTTATCACAATTACTGCAATTTAAGTAACTCGAAATTCAGCTTTTGGTAGTCGGGCAATTATTTCACAGAGACCCTTTGATGCACTACTGGTATATGCATTTTTTCGTGTCTATATACTTTATATTTTAGAATTTTAGATAATAGTTATTTCAGAGGTCTTTTGTGTATCCGCTTATGTTACTCATACATTACTATTTTTCTCTCTTCTTTCTCTTCATTAATGTGCTGCTTTCCGCCGCTTTCGCTTACATCAAATACAACAAATGAAAAATGTTGGCTTATCATCGTACGATGCTGATCGGTCACTTGTGGCGTGGCTTACAACGCAAATCTTTTGATATGTGGTTACGATTTGGTTGGTCGATGCAGCACTTAAAGTGAAATTAATGGTGAGACGACCACATTCACAGCTCGTCGAACAAGGAATCATACCACGTAAGTATCTACAGTAGATTTGATTTTTTATTGTAGTTGCACACATCCAAACGTAGTGATTTGTTTGCATTGCTTGCTAACGGTGGTGGTTTGACTATGTTTTTTTTTGTGGGGTAATTTATATTTGTCTTGTATTTGTGTTGCAAATGTCACTTGGTGTTGGAGAACACCTGGGAGTGCGAAAAGGCTTTGAATGAGATACTAACCACTATACTATCGAGGAATTACATGAACAAAAAAAAAAAAATCAACTTGTACTTGAACTGATGAGAGAATGAAATACTGAAAAAAGGTATAATTTTATGTACACCTAGCCCGTTAAGTCGGCGTACACCGTACTATTTTTAAATTGATTAAAAACAATATAAATTTATTAGGTTGGTGAATAGGTTTGTAGCGTTTACCGAAGACTTTTTTAAACAAAAAACAATAATTATTTGAATGAGTTAATCAATTATAAATTCGCCATTGCTGTTTATAACCTCTTCCCCCTCTCGACCAATTTGTTCATACCGTTCCGCCAACAATCACCTGGTCTGGTGTCAAAGAAATTGTTGAGCCAGTTTTTAACGACCTCTTTTTTATCGAAGGTAACGCGCTTCAAATGTAGGCGGCCGCCGTAGCCGAATGGGTTGGTGCGTGATTACCATTCGGAATTCACAGAGAGGTCGTTGGTTCGAATCTCGGTGAAAGCAAAATTAATAAAAAAAACATTTTTCTAATAGCGGCCGCCCCTCGGCAGGCAGTGGCAAACCTCTGAGTGTATTTCTGCCATGAAAAAGCTCCTCATAAAAATATCTGCCGTTCGGAGTCGGCTTGAAACTGTAGGTCCCTCCATTTGTGGAACAAACACCTAACAGAAGTGTATGCGCCAATTATTTATTTTTTAACGCGCTTCAAATGGTTTGACAGGGAGTGGAAAAGATGGTAATCGGCCATTGCAATGTCTGGAGAATACGGCTGATACAGAAGGACCTCCCATTCGAGCTCTTTTGTCGGAGTCGGATTTGAAAACTTGTGCAACATGGGTCCTGGCGTTGTCGTGAAGGAGTCGAATAACCTCATTTACGCGGCATAGCTGGGCAATAGAGAGCTCCTTGTTCACCGGAGCACCCTTTTCGCGCATTTCCCAGTGCACCATGTCCTTCCAGTCCCACTAAACACATATCATGACCTTCTATCGGTTTGACTCTCAGCTTTGGCGTATCTCCTGGAGCCACCCACTCCTTTCTTTTCTTCTTATTGATGTATAGGCAGCATTTTTTATTTTTTGTGACGATTTGGTACAAAAAGCGCTGTTTAAGAAAATATAAAAACGCTTTGAACTTACTCCCCAACCCAATATAAAAGAAATACCGCTTATTCCGATAATCTTCGTTCTTTAATACTTGGGGTAGCAGAATGCGTAGTAAAGAAAAGGTGTCACCAGGTAAAATAGGTGCCAAATGGGTTGCATGTCCGTGCATGAAACAGCAAAATGAAAAAACCCTTTTTCTAATAGCGCTCGCATCTCGGCAGGAGTGTATTTCTGTCAAGCTTCTCGTAAAAAACATTTGCCATTCGGAAGTCCCTCCGTTTGTAGAACAACATTAAGACGCACGCGACAAATAGGCGAAGGGGCTCTGCCAAACACCTAACAGAAGTATATGCTCCAATTATTTATTTAGGTGACTTGGGAAAGCTCTCCAGTGGTAACAAAGCTGGAATCCATTTAAATTTGCATTTCGATAGGCTGAGGCATCGAAATCTTGGGTCAGGTGCGTTAAAGCTGGAAGAGTAACTTTCTCTGTGCATCGATGTACTTCCTCAGTTTATTAAGGTGAATTGCGGTCACTCCTCTACTTCCTCTTGGTGGTCAGTATATATATATATATATAATTGGCGCGTACACTCGTTTTGGGTGTTTGACCGAGCTCCTCCTCCTATTTGTGGTGTGCGTCTAGATTTATACTGACTCCGAACGGCATATATTTTTTATGAGGAGCTTTTTCATGACAGAGTGGGGTTCAGTATAGATTTTGAAATATATGTTTAAGATTCTTCGGCACATTTTGGGTTGGTCGCTACCCACCTCAGGACCTTGATCGCTGCCTTACTGTTTGAGAAAAAGGCGAGCGTAGCTTTAGCCACATATGCAGACGTTTTAGTTCTAGACGTTTCTTCCGTTATAGTTGTAATGAAAGGTATAACTACTACCAATAATTAAAAAAGAGATCCATTCAAAATTGTTCGCCATAGAATCTCCCAAAAAAAAGTAAAATTTATATGTCCTGGATGTAGAAAAAAAGCTATTCAAAATAGGCTCCATCATTTAGCTACCCAGTTAATATCAATTGGAACCTCTTCTAGCTGTATTGACAAATGTTTTTAGATGCTATGACTTTGGTCAACCCAAGTCTTCCAAGGTCGGAATACGTTATGATTTCATACCTCTTCTGGTTAAATGTTTCTGCGGCGATTGTCATTCAAACCTTTAAATTCTTTTGGTTAGATTAATACCTTCTTTACTTTCGCGGTAAAAACAATCTTACAATGCATTTGTTACTTAAAAAGGCTGACTGTAAAAAAAAACACAGAAATAAAAGTTTTTTTGTGTATAAGTATTTTTTTTTATTTATGTTTAAAAATTATTTCAATTTTTGAAGTTATTTGACCTAGTGAAATGTCGAGGCAAATATTTTTTAAAAATATGCACTCGCAAACTAAAGGGTTTTCCAATAGGAGGTATTATTTTGATATTCAAAGAAAAATGCTATTTTTTAATATAAATGATCGGATGTTTATTTCATTATAAAGAGGAAAGTATGCCGTTAATAGTGGAAAATAACATCAGGCACGCTTACAGGGCAATATCTTTTTCATGAAATTTTCCATAACCGAATTGCAAAGTGGCGGCTGCCCTATGTCCGATAGCCTCACGAATTCCATCTTTGAGGTCTTGAATCGACCCTGGGCTGTTGGCGTAGACCTTCTCTTTCACGTGGCTCCGAAGAAAAAAGTCACAAGATCTCGGTGGCCAATTGTGATCATCTCTTCGACAGATGAAACGGTCCGGAAACTTTTCCCGTAAAATTTTAATGGTTTCGTTGCTTGTATTGCACGTAGCGCCGTCTTGTTGAAAATAAACGTTGTCCAGATCAATACCATCCATTCCGGGCATAAAAAATCCTTAATCATCTCTCGATAGCGCAATCCATTCATTCATAACACCTGTTATTGGAAAACCTTTTAGTAGGCCACATTCCGCGGATGTTTTGGTAAAGCAAAGAATAATAGATAGAAATAATAAAAACAAAAAAAAAGCACCCGATGTGAAAAAGCCAGTATGATTCTCGCAAAAACAACACACACATACATTCAGACTGGTAGCTTTTCAAATATTCTACGTTCACGCCGCACGTTTTCATTTATTTGTTTAGCCATTTAGCTAAATAAGCAAAACCATAAATAAGCAAAATATTATTTGTTTATGAAAATGTTGATGATAAAAATAAATGCTCTAAAGCTTGAACTCGGACGCACACCAACGTTTAAGTCATGCAGCTGGTTTTAAATGTTCGTGATACTAAGAGTCATATTGCAGTTTTTTTTTTATAAATTCAAATGAACTTGGTGATTGGCATCAATTCCAAAAAAATATTCTTGTTGCTACCTCATAAATTTGTTCCATGGAAAAAAATTGCCACCAATTATTTATTTTGATTTTTATTTAATATTTACACTGACCGCCAACGCTTTAAAATTTATCATAAAATTCTCATGGAAAAAATACACTTTTCCATTAATTTGATTTAAAATCTTAACGTATCGATCTTTTAATCTCTTCTTTTAACTTCCCTTCACAAATGACCCAAATATGTTTTTTTTAAGACAATAGGTAATCTACCAAGCTCGTTCGCCATGGACAGAAACAGGTGGTAATCACTTGATGCGAGATCCGGACTATACGGTGGAAGCAAAAGAACCTCCCATCCAAGCTCCCGGAGCTTCTGGCGCGTCACCAAAGATGTGTGTGGCCTGGCGTTGTCCTGATGGAAGACAATTCGGCCTCTGTTGATCAAAGATGGCCTCTTCTGCATGAGTGCTGCATTTAAGCGGTCCAGTTGTTGGCAGTACAGGTCCGAATTGAGCGTTTGGCCATAGGGGAGCAGCTCATAGTGGATGATTCCCTGCCAATCCCACCAAACACACAGAAGAACCTTCCTGGCCGTCAATCCAGGCTTGGCCACCGTCTGGGCAGCTTCACCGCTTTTCGACCACGACCATTTGCGCTTCACGTTGTCGTAAGTGACCCACTTTTCATCGCCAGTCACCATCCGCTTCAAAAACGGGTCGATTTTGTTGCGATTCAGAAGCGATTCGCATGCATCCATACGGGCAAAAATGTTTTCTTGCGTCAAGTCGTGTGGCACCCATACATCGAGCTTCTTTTTGAATCCAAGCTTCTTCAAATGGCTTATAACGGTTTGATGACTCATGCCCAGCTCTTGGCCGATGCTACGGCTGTTACTATGCCGGTCTCTTTCGATCAATTCAGCGATTTTATCGCAATTTTTGACGACGGGCCTTCCGGACCGTGGCGCATCTTCGATCACCTCTGCACTAGAACGAAAACGTTGAAACCATCGTTGTGCGGTGGAAATGAAAACTGTATCGGGCCCATAAACTGCACAAATTTTATTGGCAGCATGAGATGCATTTTTGCCTTTATCGTAGTAGTACTGTAAAATATGCCGTATTTTCTCTTTATTTTGCACCATGTTGCGACGCTATAACTCACGAACGACTAAAAGCAAACAACAATTAATCAAACACGTGTTAGCACGTGAAAAGGTCTTTCCAAAAAGCTCTAGCGTGAACCGATGCGTCGAATACAACTAGAACTACGCGCTTGCAAAGACAAGCTTGCGGAAATACCGCAAGACTTTTTTGACAACCTATATGACTTTTCAGTTGTTATCAGTGGATATAAAGGCGCCGAGGTATGTATCCTTCCGTCGGTCCTTTTAATTTAATAGTTGCACGGTATAGAAATGGTAAATGTTTTAGTAAGCCCGTGCAAACTATTTTAAGATTCCTCTACTTTCACTCTTAAGTTGAAATGTCCAAAATGGGAAAATGTCGAGTTTTTTTCGAAGAAAAATTTGCCCACAAATATTGAGTTCGGCACTGATATATAGTTTTACGAGTAGTGAATAAAATCGCTGTAAATAATACTAAAATCTACGTACAGCACTTACAGTGATTTAATATCTATGTGTACCTATTAATGGTGATCAATTCGGAGGAATTAAAACAATTAAATGGAAATAAAACAACTAAAATTCAAAATGATTCAGGAATCTTTATTATTTTTGTGTAGAATCATTCATGACATTCATTTTTTAAAGATAGTTCCTTTGAAATGTTGGCCGGAATCGCGCCGTAATTCGGCTATCCATAACAATCAATTTTGAATGACTCGCTGGAGGACTTCCATCGACATCTTGTGAATAACTTGAGTGCTTTTCGCTTTCAATGCCTCAATTGAAGCTGGTTTATCCACAAAGCATTAAGACTTTACATACCTCCACAAGTAAAAGTCCAAAGATGTGATATCACACGATCTTGGTGGCCAATCCACTGGTCCGGGACGAGAGATAAATTGCTCACCGATACGACAACGCAAAAAATGCATTGTTTTACAGGCTGCATGGCAAGTAGCGGCGTCTTGTTAGAATCAATTAGTTGTGGAGATCTCGGGCTTAAATTGTCGGTATCAAAAAGTCGTTTATCAGGACACGATAGCGTTCGCCATTCATGATTCCTCCAGTCTATAGACCGCACCAAACGTTTGTTTTCAATAGATGTAATGACTGTTTTTGCATGGCTTCAGTTTGGTCTTCAGCCTCAATATGACAATTTTGCTTATTAACGTAGCCATTAACCCAAAAACGGGCTTCATCGCTAAACACCATAAATTGACCTGAGCCCGCTTTGAACACTTTTCACAGAGCGTCGATTTTCTTAATAAATTTTTACGATTTGTAAACGTTGTTGAGGCGTTAGTCTTTCCATGAGGAAATGTCAATGAATACTGGAAAAAATTATGTATTTAATTTGACATTAGTTAAGCGTGACAAAGCAACAACAAAAATTGTGAAAAACCAACACGAGTTTTGAGCCATTTCAAGCCAAAATTCCATAGGGTATAAAATAGCAACTTGAAAATTTTCTTAAAATTTCATAAATTCTGATTAAAAATAAATTTATTGTAAAGTGTCTTGAAAATATGTTTGAAACTTGAATTTATTAGGTTTGTGTAGCAGAATGAACTGACCTACATTTTCCAAAAAAACAAAAAAAAAAAACGAAAAAAAAAATTTAATTGAAATTAAATTGAAATTAAATACGAAACAAATAAATAGTCCAAACTTGTCAATAAGTCTCTGTGCTATAGTTTCTAAACGCGCTGTGTGTGTGCTATGAAGACTTGTGTCCTTGATTGTGTATTATTAACATCCAATTCCATATAAGGGAAAACAATCTACCTAACTTCTCACCGCATCGACTTCGATTTGCCTATCAACAGGGAAAATCCACTGAGACTGCAATACACAGCCTGGTAACAGTTATTGAAAAGGCTATTGAGTCCACACAGATAGCTCTATGTGCAGTTAATGACTTATCAGGGCTTTTGATAACACTTCCTATGAGGCAATCTATTATATAATGCCCTATATCTATTTGAAATCCAGGACGATCAGCACCGAACTAAGAGGAATAATCAAATCTATTAAAGCCACAAGAGGTTGCCCTCAAGGAGGCGTACTCTCTCCTCTTTTGTGGACTCTATTCATAGATGAACTTCTCCACAAACTGAATAACTTAGGATTTCACACTCAGCGCTACGCTGATGACCTAGTAGTTTATGTATTAGGCTGGCATGAGGAAACCATTTCGGATCGCATGCAGCAAGCCCTTGCAATAATAAACAAATGGTGCACGGAAAAAGGGCTCTCCATCAACCCATCCAAAACAACACTTGTACCGTTTACTAGGAGAAGGACATAAATCTCAAATGTCCGGCG
>JAYXIM010028088.1:0-14793 GCA_037575425.1 Anastrepha fraterculus
TTATCTATATATATAAAAAGAAGTTACATTTCCTTGGTAATCTTATAACTCAAGAACGAGCTCACCTATCCAAACCAAATTTTTAGGCTTTGTTTGGACTATTCAGTAGATGGTTTGTGGCTTAAAATTTTAAGAATCGGATAACAGGGTCTCGAGAAATAGGCCAAAACGTGAACCCGGATAACCCTAGGACGTGTTTGTACAATATGGGTAGCAAATGGAAGCTGTTGATGATTTCTATAGTATAGAGTATTTTTCATACCGTTCCGTGAATAGGGTCTCGAGATATAATCCAAAACGTGTACCTGGGTAACCCTAGGATGTGTTTGTACAATATGGGTAGCAAATGGAAGCTGCTGATGATTCTATAGTATAGAGTATTTTTGATGCCGCTCCGTGACTAGGGTCTCGAGATATCGCCCAAAATGTGGACTCAGATAAATTAAGGATGTGTTCGTACAATATGGGTAGCAAAAGGGAGCTGTTGATGATTGCTATAGTATAGAGTATTTTTAATGCCCCTCCGTAACTAGGGTCTCGAGATATAGATCAAAACGTGGACCTGGATAACACTAGGATGTGTTTGAACCACATGAGTATACATTTCGGCAAAAATGTAAAGCACTTATGGCTTTAATTGTGAAATTATATGTATTTGGGGAGGTGCGATGCCATATGTACTCCATCGAATGGCAGAAAAGGGGATTGCCGCACGCACATATACTAATTTGGCTGGTACATAAAATAACTCCGGATCAAATCGATAGCCATATATCAGCTGAAATTCCTAACCACACTGCTGATCCTGAGTTATTTCAAATTGTCGTTATATATTACATTTCCTTGGTAATCTTATAACTCAAGAACCGCCGAACCCATTGACACAAAAATTTTAGAGTTCTTTTCTATCTTTGAGGAGGTGGTTTGTGTGAAGTTTGATTGAAATCGGTGCAACCGTTCCTGAGTTATGACATTTTATGTGAGTAATGGTTTCCTCTCATACGAAATGCCTGTCTGGGAAAAACAATAACAAATACACAGCCGCTTATGAGCGCTTCTGTTGTACTGTTGTGGTTGTAAGTGTATTATGTTAATATTAATTTTGGGCGAAAATATAATAAAAACTGGAGCATTCAAGGAACTGGAAAAACATTTTTAACTTTATTTATTTTAGCATAATTTATTTAGCGTAAAAAATTGAAATGGAAATTAAAGAATCAAAGTTTAATTACAAGTTTTTATCGGCTCTTTCACCTTACCTGTATATAGGTGACCACCACAATCAAATTTTAAAAAAGTACAGAAAAGGCTATTGTGACATCTTTAGAAAGTATGTTGAATGAAAAAAATCAACTAATTCAACTGTTTAAACATTTTACGAGTTCTATAAAGAAAACTTAATATGAAAAATTTATTGCGATATAAAAAAAACATTTTATGTATGGTGGTGCGAAGCCCACTGGGTGATGCGTGAATGAATTGCAAACAATGTTCCATCAACACAATGAATTGGTGAAATTGTTCAAAGTGGCACTCGATCTGATGCCCACCGATGACCACAAAATAATAATAAAAGCCGATAAAACACCAATTGGGGAGCACGTTATTCATATAAAAAAACATTTTATGTATGGTGGTGCGAAGCCCACTGGGGAATGCTAGTTTTAAATAAATTTGAAAAATTAAAAATAAATGTTTTTGATAGTTTTTTCTGCCCAGAATTGAGAAGAACTAGATGAATTAAAACAATTAGGGTAGTGTCTAAAAAATCCTCTTAATTACACATTCTTAACTCTTCTTTGCATGATGATGGAAATTTCAATCATAATATTTAGTCAGTAAAAAAAGTACTCAAAACCCTTGTACTGTAAATTTGTTGTTGCTGGCAACTTTTTAAGCGACTATTGCTTACAACAAAATGCAGTTGTCACAAAATAGCAAACGTCACTGTGAATTACCACTCCTAGAACTTGTCATTCCGCTGTTTGTTGTGAATGGAAGAGAGGAGAGAGATTATAAATTGTTTTATATAAATAATCGGAGATATAAAATACAATAAAAGTGAAAATGAGTGGAAAAAAGGTTTGTGAATAAATTTCTCAAAATTATGTGATGGAAATTTACATCACTATGCAGTAACCTCACTTGTAATGTATGACAAACATTTTTTTGTAAATGTTTATTTTATGTTGTTTTTTAGGGAAATTTGAATGAAAGAGATACTGAAGATTATCTTAGTAAGTTAGAAGGCGGTTGGCTCTCAGAAGATGGCCTTGATGACCAAGATTCCGATGATGAAAACCGCGCTACTGGTGAAGTAGCAGGAGGAGCACGATGATGGTAATGATGTGGATGAAACTGCTGACATTGATGCTCCTCTTGTAGAACCAGAAGATCAAGAACCCTCTCACCCATCAACTTCATCCAATTTGCAGTCTTCATCCAGTTATCCATTTGACAAAAGAAGCTTGATTTGGAAAGAAAGGAATCTGGTGTATGACACACATAAAATTACTTTCTTGGGGAGTTCTACTGCTTCAGGTGGTCTATCACACCTAGAAACTCCATATCAATGTTTTAACCATTTTATCACTGAAGATTTTATCAAAACATTAATAGAAAAGACAAATTTATATATAATACAGAGTAATACCAGTTCATCTATAACATTTACAGAAAATGATTTGTATAAGTCCTTGGTATATTATTATACTTGTCAGTAATCAAATTTCCTAGCACAAGATCATACTGGTCGCCAAAGTTTGGATATGAGCCCATTTCTACAACAATGCCACTGAACAAGTTTGAGAAAATAATGTTATCATTACATTTTCATAACAATGATCTTCACAAACCTATAGGTCATCCAGAACATGACAGGCTTTATAAAATCCGCCCTGTTATCAAGCATCTCAAGTTTGAGGCTTTTCACTGTGCCAATGAATCAAAGACTTTCTGTGGATGAACAGATGTGTTCTACCAAAATAGGGCATTTTTTAAAACAGTATTTGCCTAAGAAGTCCCATAAATTCAAATTGTATGTTCTTCTATGCCCACAAGTTTGAGTATATTCTGGACAAGAGAAACTCCCAGATGAACCAGATCTTGGTGCAACAGGAAATGTTGTAGTTCGTTTGCTTCGAGGAGTGCCAAGAAAGCAAAACCACATCATATACTTTGATAATTTGTATACCTCTTTGCCATTGGTAGTTTTTTTAGCTAAATCAGGAATTCGCACAGTGGGAACTGTGCAACAAAACAGGATACCAAATATTAAACTTCCAGAGAAGAAAAATGCCATGAAAAAATCTGTGCCCAGAGGTAGTTTTGAGGAAGGAGTGTCTGTGCATGATGGTATAGATTTGAGTTGTGTGGCTTGGAAAGATAATAAGATAGTAACCCTGTTATCTTCTTATTCTGGAGCATTGCCTGTAACTAAAGTCAATACATTTGACAGGATACAAATTAAGGAAAAATTGATAATACTTTCCCGTTTATTGCCCAAGAGTACAATAAACATATGGGAGGAGTAGATCTCATGGATAGCTTTTTGGGCAGAAATCATATAAAAATGAGGTATAAAAAGTGGTATTAGCATATTTTTTTCATCTATTTGATCTAGCTAATTATTATAAACTCTTGGATTGTTTATAAAAAAGTGCTCAACAAAGAGGTGAACCTAAAAAGAGTCTGCTCACAATGGGCCAATTTAGAAATCAATTGGCCTTTGTGCTATGCAACAGAGGACCCACCAAAAAAGCTAAAATAGGGCGTCCTAGTACCAGTGTACTAGAAGAAGAATTACAATCAAAAAAAAAGAAAAGGTTCTCCAGCTCCACCACCTCCAAAAGACATAAGAAGAGATGGTGCTGAACATTTGTCAAAAGTAGATGGGTCACTACGGTGTAAATTTCCCAAATGTAAAGGCTATTCCACAATTTTGTGTAATAAATGTGGCGTCAATTTGTGCTTAAATAAGAATAATAATTGTTTTTTAAATTCTCATAAAGAATAAAGGAGATTGTGTAAACTATACTTTTTTATTTATTTAGTACTGAGCTAAATATGTGACAATGCATGATGATGTAAATTTCCATCCTATTGTTTTTTACATAATACATATTTTTATTTACACTAGAATTTTTTTAAATATTTTTCCTTTAATCTAGAGCATTAATTACATCACCCTGATTTATTAAAAAAAAAATTTAAAAAATCGTGCAAAGAAGGGTTAAATGTTTAAACTTTGAAAATATGCAAAAAAAAATTTCGAATTTTTCAAAATTCTACACTAGCATACCCCCGTCAACACTGAACAGGCAGCCTTCGTTGATTCGTGGACGCAGTTGCGCCTTTTCTATTGTAAACTGAAGCACAAATTGTTAGAATATACAAAAATGTATTAAAAAGCTTCAAAAATAAATAGCTTCTGTGTTATTTATTTCTAGTTAAAGTTTCATATTATACGCCAACATGATGAAGATTACCTTGAAAGTAGGTATGTAAAATAATGTTACCCTTCAAGGATCAATAATAATAAGCCTTAACAGGAAGGAAACGAGAGTTCAGTATAATAAGCGATTGGAAAAAAAATGGGAAAATGGAAAAAGCGCAACGAAGTTCACGGAATCGACGAAGATTATCCTTTAACGCTTAAGATATGAAGCATTTTTCACAAAGCCATTTAAAGCCAGAGATCTAATCCAATTCCGAGGGCTAATAACGTTATTAGAGTGTGGCCTTCTAGCACAGATTCGCTCTAATTTTCCACAACCATTATCAATATCAATCAAAAATCTTTTACAAGCGTAATTATATCTGCACAGCTATATACAGACACCAACTTGTAGTTGTGTATGTAAAAATGTGCTGCGTTTTGCATTTGCCCAATGCGCCTTTTCTTGCCATTTATATGTATGCATACACGAACACTATACACACACGAACACTAATCAATTTCTGTTAACTGAATTCTCAACGCTTTTTCAATGCCAAGCTGCATGCATACGTACATATGTATCTGCTGTGAGTGCTTTTGCGAAATAACAAAGCAAACAACTGGTACTCACAATCGGCAACTCGCAATCGAATGGCTTTTCAACCTTGAACTGCGTGTGGCACACTTTGCTGGGACTGCAAAACAATTCAGCTGACGAGCTGCAAATAGTCGGTCAGCGTTTCAGTTCCACAGCTGACTGTAAGCACATATTTATATACATACAAGCAGACAATTGTGTTCATGTATGAATGTTTGCGTGTATGTTCATATGTATGAACGCATGCATGCATTTGGGACGCATCTGCTTAACTGTTTATGTCGCGCCCGCCACTCGCTTGTCGGCATAAACGGGTTGGCTTGAGTGACAGACTGACTGAGTGATCGACTGGCATTGCCTGAATGCGAGTATTTGCGTATGCAAAGTATTGCCAACAACAACTAAATACATACTGCACTAGCATATAAATAAATGGTAAACAACAACAACAACAACAATTCGACTTGACAATATTGTTGGCGAACAATCGTTGACATTTGTTTGCCTGCCAGAGGTACTCATTTAATTAGAGTCGTCACATTTGCATAGCCACTGTGACACACACAGGCGCACACACACGCATACACACACATACATAAGCCAACTAACTAAGTATATTGTCAATGAGTACAAGCAAATTCATGTTTACTTCGATGTAATTACATGAATTTAGTTTCGCGCACAGGTATTTGCAATGACATGAGAAAAACTACGTTGCCAGCCATGAACTACTACATAAAAGGCGCTCGATGTCAATGAACTACGTTCGAAAAACAAAAAAAACGTACATAATTAGCAAAAAGTAAATGTAATAAGAAATAGTAATGAAAAAAATGTGTCTAAAGTAAAAAGCCACTAAAAATTTTAAAGCTTGTCAGTTCTCTAATGACTACAATAACTGCCGTGTCAGCCTATCAATCAATGACATTCTGCTGTCAATGAATAGCTTTGCATTGTTTAGCTGTTTTCGCAAAAAAAAAGAATTAAAAAATAAAACAACAAGCAACAATATTCCCTTCTGTTAAGAATTTTACACACGTTTGCATTAAAAATTATGAATTTTTTATGAAAAATACCGCAGCTGAAATTTTTTGCCATTAACAGGTTTATTCTGCGCTATTTCATATTCCGCGCTGAATTGGTACCAGTAAATTTAGTCACCGCCATATTAGACGCAAGCAATGAGTTTCGAATGACAATCTAGCTGATACATACTTATTCACTTAAAAAAAAAAACCAAAAACAATTTTTCGAAATTAAGTGCTTTTTCTTTTTTTACATTAAGTAAATTACGTAATTATTGGCGTCTGTATGCTTACTCAACACATACAATCGCCCATAATTATGAAAGAGGATCTCTACAAGGCAGCTGGCTATCATATAAGCACTCATATTATCATCATCACTATCCTCATCCAACTACACATTTTTGTTCTAGCCATGGGAAAGTTCTGATAGTTTCCCCTTGTCGGTGTGATATTCTATCTCGCTTTTACCTATAGCAATTTCTTATAACTGAAAAATATATCTACTCCGCTCTAAAGGCAAGGCAACTTCTCATTTTAGTTCTCAACAAGCAATCAGCACTGATGGGCCAAACTACTCATTTTCGTCATCAAAAAGTAATCAGCACAAACTCCTCATTTTTTTTAAAAAGTAATCAGACTGAGGAGTTTCTTTAAAATGTTTTATTAAGAAATTATAAGATTTATATTTTTTTGTTTTCATTAAAAAGCTTTTACACACCAATTCAGTGTTTCATCTACGGAGATTCGAACTCACGAATTTTCAAGTTTTAGCCAAGCATCTACTCATTCGGCTATGGCGACTATACAACAAATGCAGCTAAATTTCACACTAGTACTTTTTTCAGAGCAGCCACATTATGAGCATAAAAATGAGTTACCTTGGCGTTTAAAGAGAGAGAGAATTCACACCGAACAGGGGAAAATAATACCAAATGAAATATTTGATTCCCCCATTAAAAAAAGTTGTATATGCTATTCTGATAATGCGCATGTATTAGAGACTAATAAAATACTTGTAAATATGTTGGAATTTTTGTCAAAAGTGCTCAGCACTGTCTTGTAGAGATATCTCCCAGAGCAACTTTGTCATGCCATCGGATTTTCGTTTTAAGGTTTTAAAGTTTTGTGGTCGAAAGTGCAATTAATTTGCCGAAAATATCACATACAAGGGCACATACGAGGCCGTATTTGATGACAAAGGGCGTTCGGGTGTGTTGGGGGAGTTATGTTACTCCGAGAGGCACCTTTCCGTGGAGGAATGGGGGTTGTGGTGGCGATTGGAGGTGCCGGCCTATCAGGGGGGTAGTAGCCGTTAAGGCAACAGACGCTTGCTGGCGGGAGTAACACGTGGCCACATACCATGTGGACCACTCCCTATGAGACTTAAGGCCTGAGCAGGTCTTAAGGTGGCTCCACCCTTTGCACTTATTGCAGCTAACCGAAGTGGAGTTCGGGTGGAGCCGTTTATGGCATACGCAGGAATAGAATACCTCTGGACGAGGGTTGGATTCGATACCAGCCGTGAGGAGAAGTATTTGGAGCAAGATTACTGCGAGGAGTTGCTCCTTTAACGTGAGGGGTGGGATGATAGACTGTTCACTAGACAGAGCTAGTTTACTGGGGTTGCAGTCCGTGGTGGGGAAACCCCGAGTTAATCCGGTAACGTAGAACCGGCTGCCATTAGGAATGTCATTCACCTAACTTATGTCCGGCATGTGAAGGCACCCCGCAAGACACTAACCACCTTTTCACATGCCCTTTAAGGCCCACTCATCAGCAACACCCCTTTCTCTCTGGGCCCTACCTGTCGAAAAAGCATGTTTCCTGGGCCTACCTCTAGATGAGCCTGACGAAGATGACCGGTGATAAACTCTACAGTGACGGGGCTTCTCTGACTGCTACAACAACAACAACAACAGATGGCGTTCCTGAGGGAAGTTGGTGAACGAGGAAGTCATCGCCGAGACAGAGGCGTATTTTGGAGAGATCGACAATTCAAATAAAAGTCTGGTTTCAGACTTCTACAGTAGAATTCTGCACATAATTCACCCTAGAAGCGGTTTTGATGTTTCTTTTAATTTTTAATCTTTCAAAAGCAAATTAACCCATTTTTTAGCTAAAGTCGGTTCTTTGGCTTCCAAGTGCTCCAAACAATTGAAAAATTGGAAAAAATCACGACAGTGATACTCAACAAATATATTTCTTCTTATCAAATGCATTAACCAATTTTTTTTTTATTTCATTTCAGCAAAAAGAACATTTTTTCGAGACAAAACCGCAGATTCACTTACACACTCAATCTTCATTATTCTGCAAACAAAAATTTTCAAAAACTTTTCTCAAATGTTCCATGATTATATACAAGACTTTGACTGAGTAAGCTAAAAATATCTGTATCTCCGAAAAATGTCTCGAAGACATGTCCTTTTTCACCAGAAAAGCTGATTATAGGGATGGTAAATAGATCGCCGTACAATATGCAGCATTTTTTCGACGTTACTACAGAAATTTCTATGGCATTTAGAGCTTGAAATTGAAAGGCGATTTGGTGGCTCCTAAAACACTGTATTTAAATCTCTGGAAAAGGGGTAGATAGTCAAGGAGGAAAGGAGAAAAGTAGCAGAGAAGAAGATAGGAAAATATAGAGACAGAGATAGAGATAGTTAGTACTGTGAGAATTTTCCAGATTCTTTGGCAAATCTGTAAATATCCTCAAGTTTTAGGGAACGAATATTACTCATTCTCATGACATTGGAACCCAATACTCGTAGCCTTACTTTAGCAAAGGCAGGACACACACAGAGTGCTATCTGCCTCCTCCAAGCACGACAGGCACATTGGGTCCTCAATGATTCCAATGGTAGTCATATGCCGACCCTATGGGTTGTGTCCTGTAATGACACCGACCATCAACAGAATGCTTAAAGCTGGCGACACACAATAATATGACGCTTACAACACTCTTCTGAATACTCGAATGAATGACAATTTAAATAAATTATTTGACAACTACAACAAATATTTGGTTTCCCCTTTCAATTGCATATGCATTGCTAATGGAATGGAACAAATGGGTTAGCTTGCAAATTTTTAAGTCACTTATTCGTTTCTGAATTTCTTGCGTCAAGTCTAAGGAAATATAAATATCACTTAACTTTCGAATTATTTTGTAAATAGTTATATTGTGTCAGTTACCTTTCAGAAGGTGAGTCAATCACTTCGAGTAACGTGAGCTTTCAGCTTAAATAACCTGGGTAACAAAACTGCTACACCAGGAATTTTTAAATTACACAATGCACCCATTTACGTGTTTTTTTTTTCAATTTACTTCAAATACTTTTTAAATGATATTTTTTTATAACGGAGTTAAAAAGCAATAATCCAATTTAAAATCAAAAAAATCGTTGTTTGCTGAATTCTCTGAGTTGGATTTTCCTCACACTAAGCTCATCGAATAAAATCGCTCGGATGTGAAGCGATTTAAAAATCGGATAGTCCACTTGTAGAAATTCACTAAAACAAAGCCATTCACAATGGTATAATAAAATGCTTTGTTCTAAAGTTTCGGCACATGTGAACTGTTATCTACCAAAAACCATACTTTAACTCCCCAATATATGTATGTACCTACATACATACATACGCATAGATCTTTACCCGCATATGGCATACAGTGTGTTTCACAAGAATTTCATAAACTTGAACCAACAAAATTTATAGAATTTGTTGGAAAAAATTATAAAAAGCTATAGATATAAGAAGGGATAGGGATAGAGATAGAGATAGAGAGAGAGGTAGAGATAGAGATAGAGGTAGAGATAGAGATAGATATAGAGATAGAGATAGAGATAGAGATAGAGATACAGATACAGATACAGATACAGATAGAGATATAGATAGAGAAAGAGATAGAGATAGAGATAGCGATAGAGATAGAGATAGAGATAGAGATAGAGATAGAGGTAGAGGTAGAGATAGAGATAGAGATAGATATAGAGATAGAGATAGAGATAGAGATAGAGATAGAGATAGAGATAGAGATAGAGATAGAGATAGAGATAGAGATAGAGATAGAGATACAGATACAGATACAGATAGAGATATAGATAGAGAAAGAGATAGAGATAGCGATAGAGATAGAGATAGCGATAGAGATAGAGATAGAGATAGAGATAGAGATAGCGATAGAGATAGAGATAGCGATAGAGATAGATATAGAGATAGAGATAGAGATGGAGATAGAGACAGAAATAGACCCCAGCGCGTCCGGGGTTAGAATTTGCCCGAGGTAAGGTATGCCTGCCATAAAAGGCGACTAAAATCCAGGGTGACCAGTCCCTGAGTAGGGGAGCTCAACTGGTAGTGTCCTCGGGTACAAGGTCTGACCAAGACTTAATCTCAGTACCACGAGGAACAGAACCCCTCAGAGTCTGCTCCTACACTAAGCGTCAAAAGCGCAGAGCGCGGCATAAGAGAATGCGTGTATAAAATGCTATCTCGATGAGGTCTCTGTGTTAAAGGCGATTTGACACCGCCCTCAATAAAAAATAAAAATGAAAAGAGGAAAGAAAAAAAAATCCAGGAGCGACTGACCCACAGTGGGCGGCAACCTGGTCAGCGTCTGTTCTCCATGTTAGGAGCGGCTGTCCTTTTGATGATGTGGAGTGGCTTGCGAGCCATCAGGATTGACTCCAGTAAGATCCTGATTAAGGCATACTGGAATTGAAGCAGATTGCGATTGGGCTGGGGTATTGAATCTCTGTGATCTTAGTAAGTGGAGTGGAATCCAACTTAAACGGCTCACAGAAGGGTTGGTTCGCTGCCTCTCCATCCTACTAAAACTTAGCAAGTCTCACGATACGTTCAATGCCTGTTGCCACCTTTGGTGGCCACGTAGGTTGGGTTGAGATGACTCCCCATTAGTTCCGGTCTGAAGTCTGGCTCTGAACACTGTACCCCATAAAGGGCAGTGTCAACTCTCGCATGGCTTCCCTGAACTCATAGATAACCATGGGACTTACGGAAGCTACGTATACTAGCGGAGATAGCGGTCGTGAGTTGGGACCCTTACAGCATGGAAACACTTTAAACCTACAAATAAAAACGAAGAGATAATAACAGCAGGTGGCATCGAAAAAAAGATAGAGATAGAGATACAGATAGAGACAGAGAGAGAGATAGAGATAAAGTTAGTAAACGGAAATGCTTTAAGAACCTGAGTGACGGCGTAGAAGAGAACCCCTGGGAAAGACATAAAAGATGGGGATGAAAACGGTTAAAGGTCCGAGAACCCCGCAACCAGTATGCCCGACGCCCATTCAAACGGTCGTTACCACACTTTTCCTGTCCAGGATGCGTTCACGTATGATATCGCCGATGATCATCAACCCACTGCACAAGTGAGCGCAGGAAAGGTTCTAGCCTGAATAGATCGCATTAAGGACAATAAATCTCCAGGACTGGATGGAGTACCCAACATTGCCCTCAAAAAGGCTGTAAAATCGAGGCAACACGTGTCCGCCACCTTGTTTCATAACTGCCTCCTGGAAGGCGGTTCCCCGACAAATGGAAAAGCAGAGATTAGTGCTCTTGCTATAGCCGGGAAAGCAACCAAAGTAACCATCATCGCTTCACCCACTTTGTATGCTAAATAAAATAGTCAAAATGTTGGAGCGAATAGTGTGCAACAGAATACAGGACTTCTTGGAATATACTGATGGTCTCTCTACGAACCATGTGGTTTTCGAAAGGCGCGCTTGACAGTGGATGCCATAAGCATGGTAATAAGCATTGCACAAGGAGCCACAAGATGCACGAGCTGGAAATCTGGTAACTACTGTACGATGGTGGCACTAGACATAAAAAATGCATTCAACTCGAGCCAGATAATGGACACACTCGTAACATTTAAAGTTCCGACGTACTTAAAGCGCATCATTGGCGACTACTGCAACAATAGGCTGCTGCTCTACGACACGGAGGCTGGCGTCAGACAATATAAGGGGACCGGTGGTGTGCCGCAAGGCTCGGTACTTGATCCAATACTATGGAACGCAATAAAACGCAAATCCGAGCACTCTAACTATTTTTTTTTTACCTGAACATCAGTACCTTATTTCGTCTACCTGCGCGTATAAAAACTTTAAACGCGTTTTTCTCAAAACAACGTTTTCAAAATCTAGCTCCACTGTATCTCAAAAACTAATCAACCGATTTTCATAAAATTTGGATTACCTATTCTAGACATAATTTGCACCAAATTGACGCTCGGGGGTTTTGAAATTTTAAATTTTTACTATATATTTTTTTTAAATATGCGAAAAAAAACCGTTCTATCAAAAATTTTCCATTTTTATCAGCCATTTTTTTTGTCTTCATTAAAACCTAATATCCGAGGGTCATTTTGTAGCCAGTATCTTACTGAATCTGAAACATTTTGATTTTTTTGTTTCAGACAAGCCGTTCTTGAGTTCTGATGGAGCTGCCTCACCAACCCATGTTTGAGACGTTACGCTTCACTGCTATTTTTTTACTAAAAATACTATAAAATTGAATAAAAAAAAATTTATTTCTGAATTTTAAGACTTTATTTAATAAATCAAACAAATTTTATATTACTACTAGCTTATACCCGTGGGTTTCACCCCACATTTCTATCAAAACGTATGCAATGTAAATAAAACAACTTTAACTTTTTTAAGTCAGTTTAGGTATTATTTAAAACGATCGGATATACGAAATTTTTTGTTATATTATTTTGAGTATAAATTAAAAGGTTTTTCGGTGCGCCAACTCTGGAGCAGGCTACATATAATTGGCCATGGGTAAAACATGAGTTGGTTAGATTGACTCCTGCTACAGCTAATGATTGTCCCTGAGCTTTATTTATGGACATTGCGAAATCCAGTCTAATAGGAAACTGGAGGCGTTTAAAATTGAAAGGTATATCCGTCGGCATCATTGGAATTCTTGGTATGAAAACTTTGTGGTTTTCAAAATTTCGTGATAAAACCATAGCTTCTATAACATTCGGTAAAAGTTTCGTGATGATTAGCCTTGTGCCATTGCATAAACGTGGAGGATCCAAATTACGCAGCATAATTATCATGGCCCCCTTTTTAAGCATCAGTCGATGAGGAGGAATTCCTGATGTGTCCAAGGAGTTAAGAAACTCAACGGGATAATGAACAGCCTGGGATTCTTCGACGACTGTGTCAATGGAATGATAAGTTGTGACAGTTCCTGGTAGTATTTCTTGAATTTTGGAATTTATGACTTTTACATCGTCATTCTTAGGTGCCAAAATGGCCCCTTCTCGAAGCCATCTATAGTTTGTGTGATTGGCTGAAATATTTGGAAATGTGCTTTCTATTAAAGCATCGACTGATAACATAAGTTGACAAAAACCTGGAGGAAAAGAAATTAAATTTGGTGGTAAAGAAACTGGTATTTTTCCATTGCCTATTGTAAGTAGTTGGTCAGAAAAAATTTCTGCTGAAGCATCTCCTCCCAAATGTGCTCTCATATTTGTAGAAAGAGTCAATTTTTGAACGTAGTCCCATACGTATGACGATTTTAAGCAGGCATTCACTTCATCTGCGGCGGTTCCTTTCGGAATAACTGGAAGAATTTGTCGAAAATCCCCTGCCAGTAAGAGTAAGGCACCACCCATGGGTTGATCATTACCTCTCAAGTCTCTCAGAGATCGCTCTAAAGCTTCCAGCGACTTTTTAGGGGCCATTGTGCACTCATCCCACACGATTAGCTTTGAAAAATTGCATTTATATGGGAGGTGCCAAGCCCCCTTTTTCATTTTTCTCAGTTTTCTTGGAGGTGTTAGGGATTAACCTCATATAACCCCTTCCCAAATTTCATTGGTCTAGCCTAACTTCCAGGGATATGGACTATACAAAATTCCAGTTGTATGGGAGGTTCCACGCCCCCTTATTCGTTATACGCAGTTTTTCTGGATGTTGTAAGGATTAATGCCATATAACCCCTTACCAAATTTCAGGAGTCTAACATAAATACTTCCAGAAATACGGACTGTTAAAAATTCCAGTTGTATGGGAGGTGCCACGCCCCCTTTTTCGTTATACGCAGTTTTTGTGGATATAGTAAGGATTAATGTCATATAACCCCTTACCAAATTTCAGTGGTCTAACGTAAATACTTCCAGAAATACGGACTGGTAAAAATTCCATTTGTATGGGAGGTGCCACTCCCCCTTTTTAGTTATACGCAGTTTTTGTGGATGTGGTAAGGATTAATGTCATATAACCCCTTACCAAATTTCAGTGGTCTAACGTAAATACTTTCAGAAATACGGACTGGTAAAAATTCCATTTGTATGGGAGGTGCCACTCCCCCTTTTTAGTTATACGCAGTTTTTGTAGATGTGGTAAGGATTAATGTCATATAACCCCTTGCCAAATTTCAGTGGTCTAACGTAAATACTTTCAGAAATACGGACTGTTAAAAACTCCATTTGTATGGGAGGTGCCACGCACCCTATATATATCAAAATATTTTTTAGCCTATGACCATCTCGGTAAGGTATCCAGTTCGTGTTTCAAATTTGGTTACGATCGGTTTATGCGTTTAGGACGCAAGTCGATCTATAGATACATACATAATTTGAATTTTATATATATAGATCATTTATAGTTTTCTCAAAAAAAAAATCACGAATATAGCCTTTTTTTCGAGTCTCCAAAGTAGGCTGACCC
>JAYXIM010028091.1:0-14702 GCA_037575425.1 Anastrepha fraterculus
TCTCTTAATCCCATCTAAAATTTATTAAGGGCTTATTGTGTGAGTTTGCCACCCCCCTCTGCGGCCATCACAGCCACGGTTAGCAAATGGGTAACTACTACCCACAAGCGAGCTTGGCGGGCTGAGAGAGGCTGCAGATGGACAAAACTGATGTTACCTGTCATGTACGATCGACTGTCGCAAACCCTTCTGTCACTAGGCAGAGGGGAGTGTAGACGGCTGGTTGGACTGATGACGGGCCACTTTCTGTGGGCAAAGCACATGGAAAGGTTGGGCATCTCAGACAGTGTACTCTGCCCAGCTTGTGAAGAGGAGGATGAGACGGCGGACCACTTCCTGTGTGTCTGCCCAGCCCTCGCTCGAATCAGGTTTGAGGTCTTTGGCACTGATGTGTTAAGAAGCGACCATCTTGGCTTGACAAAAAAAAAAAAGGGCTTATTGTAAAGCACGGTTTTTGCCATTTTTCAAAATCTATCTACTTTTCATTCCTTAACCTCAAAAAAACCTTATCCTTTCCATGCTTACTCCCGCACAATAGTCAGCGCATTAACTGCAAAATGGCTGCTAAAACAAGCAAAAAATAAAGAAAAACACGCAGTTACAAATTACATCAGAGGCGCCAGCAAGAGGAAGCGGGCGAGCGCGGTATTAGCGCCGACACACGAAATTTAGCGAAGCCCTCAACTATTTGTGCGATCCTTCTGCCAGAAAAATGTGAGACATAGATGACGCTCCAAGGAGTAAGAAGGCGATGTTCCCAAGGTGGGCATTCCCACTACTTAGGACTGGTAGCGGCAGGCTAATCACATACCCTCTCAGAAATCAAAACAGATTAACGAAACTACGCAAGATTGAGTCTTGTTGAGGCCCTATGCTCCCGAGAGGAGTGAACAAGGAAAAAAAAATGTAATTTGCACCCTATTTTACCAAGAAAATAATATATTATAATATATTCTTTGTTACATATTTTTGTGACAAAATGAACTAATTTTGAAAACCAAAAAAACAATTTTAAATTAAATAAAAAACAATTAAATTGTTATTAAGTTATTTAACACAATGTATACTTAAACAGAGTGTCCACGAGTTAGGGGCGTCCCGACATTAGTTCTCCAGCGAGAGGCATGGAGTATGGAGGCCAGATTTCAATATTGTATCCGACATGACAGTTAATATTTAGAGGAAATGATTCGCACTCTTCTTCATATTAATAGTTATTGAAATAAATTTTTCAGTTACGGAAATAAATTTCAATCATTAATAATTTTTTTTAAATTTAGCTTTTAATTTTTAATTCTGCCACCAGGCACCCTGTAAATAACTTGGGTACTAAACTCTCCATTGCAAAAGGTACTAGCGATCTCAACGTGGTCACGCATAAATCTGGCGGCACCAACTTTCTGAAAGCTGAAAGGCTGTAAAAACTTTATCCAATTGAACTTTTGCATTAAAGTTAGTAAAGGAATTTTATAACACTCTTCACCTACTGGTAAGCAAAAGTAAAGTAATACTTCTTTAGCTATACTCATGTCGGAGCACTGCAAGAGTACAGCAAACTATAAGTAGTTCGCCGATGAGCCGCCAAGTGGATGATCAACTACTTTCCTATAGCACCAGAATTATTTTGTGATCGTTAGGAGATTAATAAATGGTGGGTATATTCAAAGCTGGGTAAGTGCTAGAGTATATTGGGAAACAACAACATATTTTTCATACCAATTTTAGTAAATGTGTTGAAAATCGATTGAGTGGGGCTAACTTAAAATTACTCGCAGGTTGTCTAAAAGTTTGTAATCGAATAAGTTCATATCTACACTGGAAATATCAGCCTCCTGAGGCATAATACAAACATGATCGGATGAGGGTTTTATCTAAATTTCTAGTCTTGGTTGATTCTATATGGATATACCTACTTTAAGATATACAATCTGGCGCAAAATTAATCACCCTAATTGAAGATGGCGACCGCCGTAACCGAATGGGTTGGTGCGTGACTACCATTCGGGAGTGCATGAAACAGCAAAATGACAGAAAAAGTTTTTTTCTAATAGCGGTCGCCCTCGGCTAGCAATGGCATACCTCCGAGAGCATTCCTGCTATGAAAAAGCTCCTCATAAAAAAGCCATTTGCCGTTCGGGTCGGCTTAAAACTGCAGGCCCCTCTATTTGTAAAACAACATTAAGGCGCACGCCACAAATAGGAGAGCAAACATTTAATAGAAGTGTGCCAGCCAATTATTTATTTATTTTTTAACAGAATATTTATAATTTTTGCAGATGACATCGTACGTGAATCATAATTGGCACTTGTGAACTAGACAGCTGCAGTATACAAACAAACAAGCAGTGGAGCTTGCAAAAGTCAAAATAAATATTTGCAACACTAAAAACTTTTTTTTTTTCATTTAGTAAAAAAGTTATTTAGAACCAAATCGGATGATTAATTTTGCGCCACATTGTAGTATTCAAAATATTAATTTTAAGCCATATTTTTCAAACAGCTATTCATTCGCATTTTAAAATGTAATGCAACAAAAACTTGTTTTTTGCGTCCGAATACTTATGAGTAAGTATGTATATGTAAGTATCCTACAAGCAGATAAGCAATGGATCGCGTAAAGGTCAAAATAAAGATTTCCAACACTCAAAATCGTTTTTATGTTATTTAGTAAAAAAGTTATTTAAAAACAAAATCGTATGATTAATTTTGCGCCACCTTGTAGTACACAGAATATTTTTTCTCATCCTGTTTGGTAGTGTCTTTTTTTATTGGCATGTTACAATATAAAGCAACTAAAACTGTATTTTTTTTGTGTCCGAATACTTATGTCCGCAACAGTGTTGCATGTATGTATTACGCATTTCAGTTTTCGTACTTTGTTCCATTGATTTACTTTATTCAATATTTGGCTATTTCTTCACAATATACATACTATGTTTTCCATTTAACTGTCACAATATTTTTTTTTACAGAATTCTTTAGTTACCTAAAAGCAATGCAAAGTATAATAAAGTGAGTAGAAATGCTTCGACGCGTTTCGCTTGACAAGCAGCAGACACAATTGGAGTAGACTTTGGAAAAACTACAATATATTTGTAAGTATGCGTAAAAAACTACGAGAGACATACCTACAATTACCTGCCATAGCTATTAGCTACTATGGATCAACAATTCAGGCAAATTGCTGTAATAAAAAAGTTTATTTTTCCCCTAAAACATTTTTTTTTTTTAATTTTTCTTTTAGACTCTTGTCAGATGTTATTATTATTTTAAGATCGCTTTTTATTACTTTAGAAACTCTTATAGACCTACATGCGCGTACAATTATGACAAGTGCACATACGTATATACATACACCTGCACATGTTTAAGTTTTTTTTTTATATACTCACATCTGTGTACGCTTGACAATCATATTAGCACTCACGTTAACGTTTGCCACTGACATTTGCGCTTCACCGACAACGTCAACAAAACGGTGGCCATACAGACATTTCACTTTCATTGTGTTTTCTGTGTTTCTACAACATTTTTTATGTCTCTTCACTTTTATGCATTGCGCGTTTGTTTTTCTTTTTTTTCTTTTTTTCTTTTTTTTTGTTTATTTTTTCAATTTTATAAGAAAATGTAACATTGTATAATGTTAAGGCTGAAGTAAAAGTGATTTTCGCCTTCCATTGCTCAATTTAAGTGTATTTGAAAAAGAAAGCCATCAGCCATCAGCCACCAACCGCTTGCCAGCAACATACGCTTGGCTTGAAAGTGAAATTATTGAATCACGCGTAGAGTTGTATTGAATTTATGTTGTTGATTTGCATAGCAAAAACCGACGACTAGCGGTACATATTCATACAGTGTATTTGTGTGTGTTGCAGTTGCTAACCACTAGACCGCGATGTGAGTGCATAGACAGGTACGCTAAGTACCGAAAGACATCAGCAAGGTGTTGACAATACGACACTTTATGACGAGTTTATGCAGATTTTTTTTCCTGCTACTCTTCAAATTTTCTCAATCACTTTGCTTTTCTCAAATTAAATTTTATGTATGCATCTTTCACGCTGTGACAAGTCGTTGGTAGTTGAATTTTGTAAGAGTTTGGGCAGATTCAACGTTGGTGTCAGAAATAAGGGGGCTGCGTTGAAAGGGGGAGCGTTTTAGAGCAAGGGCGTGAATAAGAGACGCCCTTTTTATTTTTATTTCTGAATTTTCAAATTTTTTGCAATGAAAATTGCCAAATTACAAGCAAAAAAATTAAAAAAAATAAATAAATAAAAAAAAATTTTTTAAATTAAATAAAAAAAAAAACATTTTATTTGCAAAACTAACTAAAATTTGAAAGTAATTTTTTTAAGCAGCCGCAAAGAAAAATGGCTTTTAGCAGAACTACCATTCGGCAGAGCACAAGTTCGAGACCCACTGTGGTCACGAAACAGCAAATGATTGAAAGGGATTTTTTCTAAAGGGAACGCACCTCGGCAAACAGCGAACATCCGTGTGTATTTCTACCACGAAAAAGCTTCCTACACGCAAATTAGGCTGCGTACATTTTAGTACTATTGAATAAAATCAATTGATTAAACACATTATAAAAGTCACGTCTAGTGAGAATTCTCAAAGCTATTTGGGTAAAACTCAATTTTTATCTGATGTAACGCAGTCATGAGAGATTTTGTTATGGTACTTTAAAAATTACGTGGTAACATTGGCTTTATTTTTAGTCTAAATTTCAGAACTGCATTTGTGAGAAGTCATGCTGCATTATTACCTTGCATCCCTGAAACGTGTCGTAAATTGATCAGTATTTACGGTAACCATACTCCATCAAGTACAACTTGTAAAGAGCGGTTTCGATGCTTCCAAAGTGGCAATTTCGACGTGAGATCGCGAAGGGACACCGAAAAATTCGAAGATAGTCAACTACAACCATTATTGGAGGAAGATGCATGTAGAACCCTTGATGATAGGTTTAAATTAGTTGGATGTTGACAGATCAACCGTCGGTAAACGTTTGCACGCGATGGGAATGGTCCAGAAAGCAGGCAACTGAGTTACACATCAATTGAAAGAGAGGGAGGATTATCGAGAGACGTTTGGTGACGTCTGAGATGCTTCTTGAACGGCAGAAAAGAAAGGGTTTTCTGCATCGCATTGTCACTGGTAATGAAAAATGGATTTATTATGATAACCCTAAGCGTCGAAAATGTTGAAGCCTGTCAGGTGAACCAGGTCCATCGACAGCGAAAAAAATATTCATACTTCAAAGATGCACAACATATCTGGTGGGATCAGAAGGGTGTCATCTATTATGAACTGCTTAAATCATCTGCAACCTTCACTGGCGATCGTTACCGACTGCAGCCAATGCGTTTGAATCGAGTTCTCAAAGAAAAGCGGCCAGAATGGGACCGCAGATATGAGAAACTGATTCTGCTGCATGACAACGCAGGTCCACACGTTGCTAAATCGATCCAGAAATATTTAGAGGAATGAATTGGGGAATATTGCCCCACCCGCCGGGTTCCTCAGACATTGCACCATCGGATTAATATCTGTTGTTATCAATGCAATCAGCCCTTATTGGAGAGCGGTTCACTTCTTACGAGAGCATCGCAAACTGGCTCAATCAATGGATCAAGCCAAAAGAACTCGAATTTTTCGTCAAAGGAATCCCTATGCTGCCTGAAAGATGGAATAAAGTTCTAGCTTCCAATGGCAAATACTTCACATAATATTAATTTAATTGTTTAAATAATTCGTAATTTTGGCTAAGAAAGGACGGAAACTTATTCCCATATCCCATAAAAAAAAGCCCAATTACAAAAAAAAAATAAAAAAAAAATTTTAAAAATTAAATTAAGTTGATGTCACTTCATAAAAACTGGTTTGAGTCTCACCGCATTGCCTTATACTACTTAATAGGTCCCCCGAACCATAGACAAAGTTATAAATAAATAAATAATTATGTTTTTCAAACTCATTCTCAACTCTGTATCATCAGCATCCGCATTCTACCTCTATACCAGTCATATCGAGCGCTTGTCTAGAGTGCTTTTATGGATTTCAAGTAGAGCGAACAATTTTATTTACGCTCTGTAGTATTTGCTAATTCCAAAGTCACACTAATCAGATCCCATACTTTCCCTTCTGGGCCTCTTCTAGGCAATATTGAGCCGGCGACATTGATTCACCATTCTTCTCAAATGGGCGGAATACACGTATGTAAATGCAAATCAGTTGGCACATAACCAATTTATGGCCAGCGACTTTAAACAGCAACTGCTTGACCATTCTCTATCCGCATGCGCTTATTACTTGCCAATTTGCATATAATGCGTTAATCCTACATGGCAAAAGACCGCCTGCCGCCGCACTCAACTTCAGCAATCATTTCTGCCTGAGACACGTAAAGTGAAAAAACGCACAACAACAACACATGCTTTGGCAAAAAAACAAAACTAGTTTAAGTGCGTCACGACGAACATCTTCACTTCAGCTGCCAGCTGTTGTCGGTTGTCGGCTGTCTGAGCGCTGTCAGCTCTTTTGTCCAGCTACACTCACGTCGCTTCGCTTTTGCATACCCTCCGTGGCCCAACAGCTCGATGAGGATTTTATTATTAAGATTTTATTTAAGCCAGCATACTGATACTGATTACATGTTGCTATTTGACTTTTTTCTCTTTTTCAGCAAAGTATTGGATTTCAACACGTAGCGGAATATTTTTCCAAATAAAGTTGGAGTTTAAATGGAAAAAAAGTTAAATAACTTTGAAATTCCAATACAACGCAATTTTATATATTATTTTTTGTGGAAAAAGCAGAAAAAGAAACAAGTTTTTTTGTTGATTCAATGGCGCATCCCGCCTAGCTTTCTTCTAAATCTCAGGCGGCTTTCAGCAAAGCTTTGTTTGCTTATGAATATAGCTACTATTGTTTTTATTGTTGTTTTATATGTGATCATCGCTTCATTAGTTAATATTATGAGCACATTTTGGGTTGCTGCTATTTGTATATATTTTATAAATTCAAGTTTGAATGTAATTTGTTTGTTTGTATGAATCCGCTTTAGTCACAATTCGGCTGGTTTTTGTTTGAGCTGCTACTTTTGATGTTCCGTAAGTCAATGCCAATGGCGCGAATGTCAGAAAAAGTAGCGAATTAAATTGAGATTCATAAATTCTTATTAGCATAAATTTCGTTTGACTTCATTTCGTAACATTTTCGTTGTAAGTATTACGAAATTTTCAATTTCTTTACAAAATGTAACAAAAATAGGTGATGTAACGCATTTTCGAAATTTTTGTGTGTTGATTTAATCGATTTATTAGCATTATGTCACGAATGTTTAGTGAATTCCGTATATTCATATGCAAATTAAATTACAGCGCTTATAAGTAGAAAGCATTCACCCAATCATATTTTTTGTTTGCTTCAATATGCATAAATTTTACTCATATGAGGTAATGCCCTTTGAAAGCAAAAGAAAAATGTGAATATCAAGTAATGCATAAAAAATCTCATAAGAAATCAAGTTGTAAAAAATCAACGAAAAGTAACATTTTTCTGTATGCCTGGGTATACAAAAATCAAGGCAACGCATTTTCCAAGACAAGTCTCCCTGTCATATGTTACACTGCTCTCAAAATAATGCATTACTCAGAAACATCTTCTTGCTGGTCATATCCAAAACACTGACTGTGTTTGTAGACACTCTCGGGTAGCCTCGATCACAGAGGCAGTATTTTTGGTCGTAGTCGTATAAGCAATACGAGAACCTCCACACATCTGTTGTGGAGAGAATAAATAAATAAATTTGCACGAAATGGGTAAGCTCAGAGTGCTGGCCGACCAGAAAAATAATGAAGAATTTCCGCTGAGCTAATCAAGTTAAGTCACATCTGCTCCCCTTTAAGACAAACATCAAAGCACAATGAGGGTTTTAACAAAATTTGTGACACTTTCACAATATGACATAACTTGTACCTCATTAAGAAATGTTTCATTTGTTCCTTTGCTCCAATTTAAGTCTTGCGACTTGCTGTTATCCAACAAACAGAGAGTCATACAGCTTTGCCATTGCCTGCTTAGGTGCACGCGCTGTTAGAGAAATTTTTTTCAAATTCTTAAAGTTCGCAGTGGGAATCGAATTCACACAAAGGTACTCAGCGTAGCTACTTTCAGCGCAGCAATCTTTGAAAATTTAAATATTCATTAATTTTCTCGCTCATTTTATTCTATTTTTCTTGTAGCCTCAATGTTCTAACCTTGAGAGTTCAGTGAACTTGATTTTGTAGCAAATTTTGGCAAATTTGACAATTTTACAAATCTACTTTGTATTAATTTAACCAAAAATGTCTAGCTGTAAAACCGGTTGTAGCATGTCTACCTTTGGAATTTACAAACAATTCTCATGGAGTAAAACAAGTTCGTTACTTAAGTCTTTTGTTAGCTAAAGATAGTGATTGATTAAATAAAATCCAAACACAAATTTGTATGCACGCCTTTCTTGTGTATCAAAGAATTTATTCAAATATTTTTCAGTAATAATTTAGTAAATATTTACAATTTTGGAATAAGTGATATTTCTAAGCTTTATTGTAAGATCTGGAAGAACTCGATTTTGTGTATGAACCCTCAAATTGAAAGAGGGAGTTTGATCATGAACAAGCTTCTGAGTATTCTGCTGCCATAGAAACTATTCCCAAAAATGATTTGAGGCAAAATATGTAAAGGCAAAAAATCGAATGCCCGACACAAATGGGCGAAGAAGCTCAAAGAAATCTGAAGTACTGAGAAAACCGAACTATTTATATTTTATTATAGCTAAGACCTCTTCAACAGCAGCTTCCATATTCCATGTTAGAACGCAAAATAACTAGGCATTATATTTTTACTCACACAAGGCTATATTGAGTCTATAGAAAATATGCCACTAGTTTGGGGGTACTAAGAGAACATTTTTGTGCACCAACTCACGCGACAAACCTAAAACTGCTGCAAAAAGAACCCCACATCATTATCTGCGTCAAAACCTGGAATATTTCACAGCACGCCATAGCTCTGCTCTGGTCTCCTCGCCTCACTGAAGTTATGGCCGATTAGAGGATGTGGCATTTACTAAAACTAAGCTCTACTAATGAAAGGAATTCTAGAGTAACTCTGGACGAACTTTTGTGTCCTTCTGTATCAATGTATAAAAAAGTTTTTACAGCAGTACGAAGCTCCACTAGCTCTGCTTTCTACAACTCATGGAGGAATATGGCGAAACTGTGTACATTAGCATAGCCCAAAAAATGTTGTATTGTTGATGCTAACCCTTTATTTCTTATATTCAAGTATCGCGAAATTGGTGTTCCACAGAAGCCGAGCTGTGTACTACCGGACTGTCGCAGGTTGGGGATAGTGATACTGCCTTCAGATATGAAAGCTAGCGGGTAGGCATAATGAGAATGGGTGGTCATATTTTGGCGTATGGCAATCCTTTAAAAAAACCCACAACGCCCGAGAATTCCTACTGACAAGGCGAATAAATCCCGCTTTGAAATGAGCATTCTACCCTGATTCCACATCTCAGCATCTGTCTTCATCTGAGAAGTGGCTCAAACAAGGTTTGTCTAATAGCGAACAGTTCTCTCTTGGAAATGCTATTCCTCGGAAGCTATACCTAAGGTGGCAACCCCTTCGAGGATCAGAACACCAGGCTAACAACTTTTTTTTTTTTTTTGTATATTTGTTTATTTACTTCCAGTTAATAATATTAAGTACTACAATATTCAATAGTATTAGTATAGTAATGATGTGTCGTACAATGTTTCTAGACGAGCTCTCAAGTACCTATATTATCTGATGTCGAGTAACTTTTCCTTAATATAGAAATTAATTTTGCTTTAACTTAGAAGTTATTAAAATATTTTATATCTTTGATGCAGGGAAAAAGGGCACAAAGACGATGCATAGATTATTGTTTATAATAAAAGGCTTACAAGTAGTAAAAGAAGGTAGTCACACTAGAAAGGTGGTGTGAGTTAGTGCTACGTATCATTTGTTAACCACCAGCAGTTTTTAATGGTCAAGGGGGAATAGATTTTGTCGCAGCTTGAAATATATGTATCAAAACGTTGATTATTGGCGTAAAGTAGTTTTTTTTAGGTTAACAACCTTTTACTGCAAAATCACATTGGTACTGAAACCAGAAAATTAAATGATTAGAATGAAATTCGATCTAAGTTGGCGACCTTTGCCATGAAAACAAGAACCCCATTTGAAAATAAAAATCTGGCCTTATGCGCCCAGTGATTAGCACAATAGCAACTAATCATCATCAACATCATCCCCTTTAATTTATTCCGAGACTTATTACTCCTATTTAAAATTTTTTTTTATCAACTCTTTGAATTTCTCTCCACAAATGTAAAAAAATTATAGTAAATATAAAAAACAGAGATTAATATTTACATTTCTTTAATTTAAAAAATTTTAATTTTTGGTAGCTTTCTGCATACTGTAAAAAAATGTTAAATTTTTTTCTTGTAAATATGCGCATTCCTAAAGAGAAATTAAAAGAGGAGCTTAAAAAATATCGACCTGTAAACATTGCATACCATATTTAATGAAAAGTAAATTTTTTCCATGGAAATTCCATACTGATTTTCGAGTAAATATCAAAAAAAAAAAAAAAATTAAAATAAAAAAATTGGTAATTCGTTTTTTAACCGGCGAAATAATTTAGAGCGCAGCATCAAGAATGTTTTGCTTTTTCGTTGAACATCCTAGTGTACCTGTCAGGAATAGGTCCTAAAATATACGCCTCCTTTCAGTACAGGGTGGGCCATATAGCGTTTGCTTTTTGAACCACCTATTTTCTTGAGAATGGTAACACAAATGACATGCCAAATGTGTTCCTAATTTACTTAAAGGTTTGACATTTACGAAATGGGAGTTCAATTGGTGCAAGAACTGAAGCCTAATGACCATCCAATGCGTTTTCGGTTCGCTCAATGGGCAGAAAATCGTTTGACCGAAGATGAGCATTTTTACCGAAAAATCATCTTTTCTGATGAAGCTCATTTTCACATCGTTGGTTACGTCAATAAGCAAAATTGTCGGATTTGAGGCTCAGAAAATCCACACGTTACTGTAGAGAAGCAAGTGCATCCACAACGAGTCACTGCTTGGTGCGGTTTTTGGTCTGGCGGCATCATCGGGCCATTTTTTTTAGAAAATGAGCAAGGAGCCGCGGTTACAGTAAATGGCGAGCGTTACCGTGACATGCTCAACGAGTTGTTTCCAAAAATTGAAGAGGATGACATGGACGACATTTGGTTTCAGCAGGGCGGTGCAACTTGTCACACTGCCAAAGTTACACTCGAATTTTTGGCTGCCGTTTTTGAAAACCGAATAATCAGCCGAAATTCCGATATCAACTGGCCACTTCGGAGCTGTGATTTAAGCCCGTTGGACTATTTTTTGTGAGGAGCCGTTAAGGACAAATGCTATGCGAACCATCCAGAGACGATTGATGCTTTAAATCACGAAATCGAAGATGTCATTCATGAAATTGAAGCCCAAACAATCGAAAATATGCTGAAAAATTGGGTTGTTCGAATGGCCCACGGTAAGGCCAGTCGTGGCAGTCATTTGAACGATATTATTTTTCATTCATAAATGACAATGTTCAATCTTCATAATAAAAAAAAAAGTTTGACAAATATATATTAGTTTTTTTTTATAGCTGATTCAAAAGCAAATTTTCCATGGCCCACCCTATATATCTTTTATTTAGCAACAAAGTCTAAGTGTAATCTACGTGGAGTCATTGTTAATAAATCAAGTCAATCAAACCAAGGTTGAGAGCAGCACTCAAGGAAACCTCTTTTCTATTCTAGAGAAGTTTCATTGGTCAAAACCGAAGGAAAATAGTAGCATTGAACTATTCTTCAAAAGCGAAGTAGTTAGCTTATATTTCTAAATGCAAGTAATGTGGAAAAAACGTCAGGGAGAAGAAAGTGGCTCTGCCTCTAAATGGCTTTTTAACCCATTTACTCTACAAAGACAGACTAAGATCTGCTCTGATAGAAGACTTGTCGTAGGTTCCAAACAAATTAAATACCTACGGATTCCTCTCTTTACAACCTTGTAGATCTGGCATGATTTTATATAATTAGCCTTTAATTTATTATTACTTAAATATTAGCCTGATTGTCAGCATAAGCCCTACTGTCGTTTATATGCAGCATTGAAACGCCAGATTACAGCTTATTGTTGCAGACTCAGCTTGCAGAGCACCAGTAATCAGGTATTCGAAGTTTGGTAAATAATTTAAAACAATATTAGCACTACATTTGGCTTTGTTTGTTTGTTAGTTTGTTTTTTTTCTTTTTTTGTTTGTTTGTTTGTTTATCTTTTACAGACTACCGGTTAAATTCAACATTCCACAAAGTGGGTAAGTAAACTTCCATATCCGTGTATGCGCTGCCATTATTTGTCAATATTGCCTTTCAACTTTACTAGCTTTTGTGTTTATATTCAAACTTTGACATTTGCATATTTTTGTCAAAGCAAACCACTAACTTATTGTCGCAAGTCACTTGTCGTTGTCAAAAACTAAAAACACACCAAAAACAGTCACCAAACAAGTTTTCAATGTGCGGCCGTTCGCCGGGTGGTCCAAAAGCATATTTCTCTTTGAATAATAGATTATTTTTACAGCGATATATTTCTGCCACTCAAAATCTTTTTTAGCAGCTGGAAACTTATTTTAGAAGTGAGCGCTCTGGTTCGTTGAAAGGAAGTTTTGGGCGTAAAAGCACCCATCACTTCCACTGCATGTAAGCTTGAGTGAAAAGTTCGGGAGGCTGACTTGCTGGTCCATAACATTCATGAGCTCTGCTACCATACACGGCGTACCGACGAGAAGGTGGCTGCAGCGATCAGGCATCTGCAACGCGAGAAAATCGAAAATCGCATTTTTCATACTAATATCATTTCTTAAGGGCACTTCGAATTGTAATAAAAAAATATGTTTTTATAACTTTTGATTATACACTTGGGGTAAAAAATAACAACAAAAAATATTATTTGAATTTTTTTTTAACAAATTTAGCCATTTAAAAAAATGTGATATTAAACTTTAATCTATTCCCAACCATTATTGTTAAGAAATTTTTTTAGGATCAATAGAAAAAGTATACTCAACAGTTCGATTAGCATAAACTTGCAAAAAAATTTAAAATTTGCAAAACTGTTTGGCAAAATACACCAACCAAATAGCACAAAATTACCAGGTAGGTAGGTAAGTAAAGTTGACAGTCGGTCTCTAATCAACTCACTTAGGTGGTTGTCTGTGCAATGCGATACAGCAATTTGTCTGCTACTCCTCGTTAAATCATTTGGTTTAAGTGCAAATCCACTAATCTGACTCAAACTTATATTCTTAAGGTCATCAGTATCATTCAAAAACGATGAGCCAAAGTACTATCTAAACCTAGAGGAATGCCACTTGGAATAGGAATGCCTCATTCTTCCAGCTTCTGCAATAGTCCAAATAAGACGTGTTCATTGAAAGAGTAAATAGCGCCTGTGAGGGCCTAACATCCCATTTTGGCCAAATTCTTATTATAGCATTACATGTCAGACTATCTTCCCATATCGTGCTGGCTAAAGTGACAATGATACTTGCACTAGGTGGTTTGTAGACTCAGAAGGTTGTACCTACAATCTGCATATCAAGAGAGAGGCAATGGCAAAATTACCAAGTAGCAACAAAATCAGAAATTTAAAAGCGTTCCAATAAGCTTCTAGAATAATATTATTCCAGAAACGATTCAAATTTTTTGTGAGTTAGAGCCAGAAAACGTCAGCAAGATATTCTGAAATTGCCTTGTCCAGGTTGCACTGCAAAGTTAGCCTAGAAAATGACGTGTCGCCGCCGTAGCCGAATGGGTTGGTGCGTGACTACAATTCGGAATTCACAGAGAGAACGTAGGTTCGAATCTCGGTGAAACACCAAAATTGCAATGGCAAACCACCGAATGTATTTCTGCCATGAAAAAGCTCCTCATAGAAATATCTACCGTTCGGAATCGGCTTGAAACTGTAGGTCCCTCCATATGTGGAACAACATCAAGACGCGCACCACAAATAGGAGGAAGAGCTCGGCCAAACACCCAAAAAGAGTGTACGCGGCAATTATATATATATATATATATAGCAGTTGAGCGTGAAACCTGATATTTATAACAAATCAGTAGAGCCATAGCCTATGTTCACATTATACATAGTAGAGGTATTTCCCCGATTCGCATATTATAATAGTGTACCAAGAGAGCCAGGCAAAAAAAAAGTTGAGCATTCGTTATATGGAGAAAATGCACAAGCCCCTAAAAAAAAAATCAAAAATCAGCGCATTTTTTAAGCCACTTCAAACTTACACTTTATTGGTGACAAAACTTAATCTTCTTTCTTCTTCTTATATATAAAAATGAATATTTGTCCGTATGTCCTCGATGAACTCAAAAACTACTGGACCGATTATTATAAAAATTGGTATATGTATGTATTTTTCCACGGAGAAGGTTTTTAGAATGTGCTCATTGCTGTCACTCGCCACCAGGTGGCGCTGCAGAGTAGCAACTTCTGTCCCGTTCAACCGATTTTTTCGAAATAAACAAAATCAAAAAAAAATGGTTTAGAATGAATTGAAT
>JAYXIM010028092.1:0-14680 GCA_037575425.1 Anastrepha fraterculus
AGGTGCCTCGATTTTCTCCTTTAAGTACCGCACCAATATTAAAGTGACGACATTCGGGGGTCGGGAGTTTAGGAAGGTGATGAGAGTCTCCCGATGAATGTCGTTAAATGTCTGTCTCTACACTGTCCGATCCAGTAGTTGCAGTTGAGTTTGGTTTTGGATCTCGTCGGTGTAGTCGAAGAGAAGCCTACTGACTCGCCTGGGAGGTGGGTCAGGTTATAGCAAATGTCTGTAGGGGTGATTTATGCGGTAATACCCTAGCAGAAACTGCTTGCTGAGGACTTTACTGTGCTCCTTGACCAGGAGCCTGGATACTTCTTTGAGTAATCGGGAGACCTCAGGGGGCATCCCGTGGCTATCTTGATAGCAGTTTTTTGATAGGTCTGGAACTTTGTCCACCGAGAATCGATTATATCAGGCGACCAGACGCAGCATAATTTAGTACCGACCGGTCAATTGCTTTAAATGTCGCCAAAAACATTTATTTGTCTTTGCTCCAAGTGCTACCGGTTAGTGATTTAAGGATCTTGTTGCTGTTTGAGATATTATCGTAAAGAGGATCGCCGTGGGTTTAATAGTCGAATGCTGGACATTCCTAGCTGTGAAAAAGCGAAAAAGACTGGAGATGAGTTAACATCACAAAAAGTTTCGAAGAATCAATAAATCCGCTGAAAAGGTCTTAAATTAACATAAGTGAATGGATGAATATTCTACTATCAAGGAGTTTCGCATTTATGAGCATACTTCGAGAAGTATAAGATGAGACAAGCTCATTAAGAAGAGGCGGTTGCAGAGTAAATCGTACAAAACTCCACTGCACTCCTTCAAGAGCAATTTTCAAAGATCAGCAGATAAGACTAAATATTTTGAAGGAACCAATTTAGTGATTTAGATAAGGTCATGTGGAAACATTTATTAATATTAAGAGACAGTTTATTTCTAATGCTCCAATCCGAGAATTTATTTAAGTCGCATTAAGTCACTAAAATGTTTCAGATTGTCTTCATAAAGTAGAAATTTCGAATGACTGAAGCAGGCACCTATGGCCTTTATAAACTAAACAAATAATACAAGGGGAAAGGGAGCAGAGGTCGCGGTTGGCCAAAAAACACTTGCTGTGCGAGCTAGCAGATGCCAACATCTCATGGGACGGTGCAAAAACAACAGCACAGCATCGTTTACGATGGAAGAGTCTTGTCGAGGCCCTATGCTCCCGTGAGCAGTGAATAAGGAAAAAAAAGAATGCAACCCTGAGACACATCCGAAGTAGCCATGAAAGGGGAAAACTCGCCAAACAAAGTGTTTTTTTTTTTTAATAACTAACAAAAACTTCTTCTAATAATGCTTATCTTCTTTATCGGCCTGTCCGTCCTTTTGATCGTTTTCTATGCAAAGCATAACTTGAGCAAATATTAAAACATAGAGACGAAACTCGAAAAAAATCGTCTGTTCCTTTACACTTCGTCCTAAAACTTGTGGAACCGTCAGGCAATAACGGGAGAGCAGCTATGAATTACGGCGGGACCACAAAAAGCGCTTTTTCGAGCAAAAAGTCAGTCGACTTCTTTACAAAAGAAGGGCTCATCAGATTGGAGGTACTTTTGCCAATAGGGGTTTTCGACAGATCACGCGTGACTACTGTCAAACTAAATATATAATTTTTTTCAGTATTCATTGACATTTAATCATGGAAAGACTTACGCCTTAACAACGTTTACAAATCGTGCTGTTGTATTACGAAAATCGACGTTCTGTGAAAAGTGTTCAACGCGCCGTCAGGCCGACTTATGGTGTTCGGCGATGAATCCAATTTTTGGCTTAATGGCTACGTCAATAAGCGCAATTTCCGCATTTGGGCTGACGAGCAACCCGAAGCCGTTCAAGAACAGTCATTACGTCCATGGAAAACAACGGCTTGGTGCGGCCTAAGCGCTGGAGGAATCGTCGGTCCATATTTCTTCAAAGATGCGACTGGCGCAAATGTAAAAGTGAAAGGCGAATGCTATCGCGCCATGATAAACGAGTTTTTGGTGCAGGAAATGGGGAAATTGAAGCCCATGATCTCCACAACATTTGGATCGAATAAGACGGAGCTACTTGCCATACAGTCTGTGAAACAATGGATTTAATGCGCCGTCGCTTTGGTGCGCAATTTCTCTCTCGTCTCGGAGCAGTGGATTGCCTACCAGGATCGTATGATATCACACCTTGGGACTTTTCTTTGTTAAGTTTAAATGTTTTGTGGATACACCAGCTTCGATTGAGGCATTGGTAGCCAACGCTACTAAAGTTATTCACGAGATACCGACCGAAGTTCTCCAGCGAGTCATTCAAAATTGGAATTTACGGTTGCCCAAATTACGGCGCAGTTGCGGCCAACATTTGAAAGGATTTATCTTTAAAAATAAATATCATGAATGGTTCTACACAAGAACAATAATGATTTCCAAATCAATTTGAATTTTCGTAATTTATTTCTTTATTGTTTTTCAATTTAGGTAAAATACGACAACTCTAAATTGATCACCCTTTATAATCTATGGATAGTATAGATGTTACGGTGAAATGTGTGTACGAGTAAGTACACCTAAGTTATGAGAATCACAAATCTATTCTCTGCCGGTCGCACAATTTTTTTGTAGTATTTCAAGCCACTGACAACGTTTCAGCATCACAATACCGGTTCTTGAAAGCAGTAACAATATTCGGTAATAAAATTCACAACGAATAGAATATCCGCAAAAAGCAGAATATATATAACGGTTAATGTAAATTTGGAATAATAAATGTTTACAAAATAATTTATAACAACAATTTAGCTACTCAAGTTAATATAAATACAGGACAGTTAACGGCAAACGACCAGCAATTTTTACTGCAAGCTCTTAAAAAAATTTCAATTTCCGGGAATCTCCGCCTCTTGCACGCTCATATCTTGAAGGCTCTTAGTACAACTTAGTTAAACAAAGTTTGTCTGCGGCCATCTGTAGTTGAGGTTAAAGGTCTTCTTCCATCGCGGAACAAACTTAAAATGTGCGGTCCAACTCCAATTCATTAGAAATCGCAGCCATTTTTTTCAACTATTTTCTAAAGATTATATCTTTTGATGTTCAAAGTATCGATTGCTTCACACTATCATGTTTTAGCCAAAGGAAGATGGAAGCAACTAACTACATGAATTACAACAAAAAACACATGGCCGTCATACAAAATCCAAAGGACGAACCATCTGTTAGGATGCTCTCGGCCAAACATCTCACGCATCACTGCAACCATTACAGGCCACTGGAAAGTAGGGGATCATGCAGGTAGACTCAATCTTCCCTTCAACCCTATCTGCAGAAGCTGTCAAGCGGATGGGGTGAAGGAAAGTCTTTTCCACTACTATTAGAATGTCCAGGGCTAGCTAGGGCACGACTCCGCTCCTTTGGTAAGCCTTTCTTGCAGCAAATTAATGAGATCTCAGACATCGAGATAAAGAATTTGCTGCTCTACTTGGACCTCACTAAATGGATTTGACTTAGAACAAAAAAAAAACAAAAATCATTATACGAGGACGGTGGTAGTAAAACGGTGCTGGTCACTAATTAGGATTATTTAAGTGGAAATACTCAACCACTTCAACAACAACAACAACATATCTTTTTATGTAGAGCTGTTATACCCATGTACGAGGGTAGATAGATTAGATTATATTTGTGGTAAGCACTTAGTCAGGATGACCATTGTACTACACCCGCATAGCTTACAGTGGAACGTATGGAGAGACAGGATAGATACAGGTCATTCTTCCGCGAATCATTCGGATTTATTGATGAATCTTAAGAGATCCGAAAGAGGAAGGGCATGAACTTTATCCATACTCAATACATCGCACCCCAATAGCCTAAGTCAGATTCTAGAGAACACCGGACTTCTACAGAGAAAATGCTCTCCAGTGTCTTCATTCTACCGGCAGGATAGGCATATTGGGTCGTCAATGATTCCCATGGCAGCCATATGCTGATCACAGGCGTTGTGCCCTATGATTACACCTACCAGTACTCTCAGGCCCTTTCTGCTGGGTTTTAGGAGAAAAGTCGCTAGTTTCCGGTTTGGTTCTTTCCCAAAGCACTTGGCTACTCTGCACGAGCCCAACTCAGGCCAACACCTTCTGTGGATAGACCTCATAAGGTCGTCAATACCTAGTTGAACTGATCGCAGAATTGACACCTATAAAGAGTTCAGATTCTAGTGGTATGCTTGGAGAGTCTTCATTAGCCAGTTTATCAGACAACTCGTTCCCCTTATGACCACAATGTCCAGGCACACAAACAAAACAGACAAACTTTGTTGCGATTTGCAATATTGTTAAGGTTTGTCTTACATTCCCCGACTAGTTTCGAAGAGAAGCGTGAGTAAGCAAGGGCTCTTAGAATAGCTTGACTGTCATTAGATATTCCAATACTACTACCGCGCCACTTTTTCTTAATTACACAGTTGGCTATATTCAAGATGGAAAAGACTTCTGTTAAGAATACCGTAGCCATCTGTCCTGCAGCGTAGAGTACTTAGTGCCTTCGTCTAAGTACCACCCAGATCCGCTATCCTCACTGGTTTTGAATCCATAGGTGTTGAAAGTTTGCTGAAATCCCGTTAATAAGTTCTCTGGACTTAACCATTGACTTCTATTTGGGATCAAAACATCACACTTCCTACTTCCGAAGCTAACATAAGATATTCGAATGTCCGCTGGCATGGAGAACAGTAAGCACGGCTCCGACAACTGGTGGCACATCCGACAGTGGCCAGTGTTTTCTCCGCTGTACACTGCCTTTATCGCTTCCTTTCGAGGGTCGTTCGAAAAGTTCATGCAACGTCAGAGAGATGTCACTACTGGCGCATATCGAGATTATAGTTAATTAGTAGCAGCTCTTGGAAGAAAACACACCAAGTTTCAAACAGATTGGTCGGTTTCTTTGTGTTAGGCGTTCATTTGAATCGAGGAAGTCGAGTGATCTTCCTTTTCATCTCGACAACGCACCAGCTCATGATTCAGCAGTTGTGGTCGCAAACCTAATGGAGATATGGTTCTAACTCGCTTCACATCTCCCCCATTCTCCAGGCTTGTCTACCTCAGACTGCTATTTGTTTCCCTATTTGAATCTCCGTGCATGAAACAGTAAAATGACAGATCAAGTTTTTTCTAACAGCGACCGCCCCTCGGCACCCAATGACAAACCTCCGAGGGTATTTCTGCCATGAAAAAGCTGCTCATAAAATATTTGCCGTTCGGAGTGGACTAAAAACTGTAGGTCTCTCCATTTGAGAAACAACATCAAGACGCACGCCACAAAATAGGAGGAAAAGCTCAGCCAAACACCTAGAAGTATTCGCGCCAATTATTTATTTTTTTATTTGAAGAAATGGTTGGCGATATAATAAGGATAAAAGTATTATTAATTTTTGAAGTGAAACTTCTTAGGCGTGATGAACGAGCGAGAATGGAGAGTAAAATTTCAAGGCCATGCAACGTTTTGGGCATTTTCGTTCCGCGTGAGAGAAAAAAGATATAACGTAGAGGAAAAGGAGAGAGAGAGAACTATACCTTATATATAATATATATGTATATATCTTAGATACACTTTAGGCTATTTTCCTGAGTTTTTCCTTGTGGTTGCTAATTTCTAGTGAGATATAACACTGCCTACGTTTTGGGGCTTGCTTGTTGGTGCAAGCTTGTAGAAAATATATTTTTGGTGCCTACGTTTTGGCGTTATATTTCCTTGGTGCCTACTGTTTGAGGCGTTTTTTGGTCCCAATTTTTCGGCGTTTTTTTCGGTGTCCACTTTTTGGCGCTTTTTCCGTTTCCTGGCTAGTGCTAGTGCGTACTATAAAGTGCTATCCATTCCGGCGTCGGATTTATTGGTATTGCCTTGCGGTAATCGCTGCGTTTGTGTGGATGATAAACGCGCGGAGTAGTGCGCGTTGCTGCCACGGTTTGTGTCCGGCGTTTAACTACACCGGTCGACCCTTCTCCGTTTTTTGTAAATTTTGTCTATTTGTATTCTCTGCAAATGTTGAGAATTTATTTAGATATATATTCTTTCTCTCTCTCTTGCTCTCATTCGCTCTCGGGTCTCTCCCTCTTACTTTGTCTTCCTTGAAAGTTTCACTTCTGTTTGGGTACTACGCTACACGCCCTTTCTTATGTTATCACTCGTAAAACAGTATGCGTTTTTTTTTCCTGTTATTTAATCTTAACATCAGTCGACATATAATTTTTAATATTCTATGCGCCCGCAATTTTAAAATTCTATGCACGGCATGTCACCACAGAATCTCCGCCAAAAAATCTTAGCCATTACCCTACCTTCTAAATAGTTTGAAAGAGACTCTTTATTTTAATATTAGATTACAAAAACACCCAGTAAAATATACAAACATCAAATACTTATTATTTAAATTTTTATTCAACGTCGCCAAATCTCAAAACAATACCTTGAATTAAGCACATAAATTATAAAATTAAAATAGAAAAATAAAAATCAAATGTCGAAATCGAGACTCAGTTGCTACCAGTGATTGCAAATTGCAGAATATTTACTACCGCAACTGTTTATCTATTTTTGATATATTTAATGGTGTGCGTGCGGTGGTCGTGCTAATTTGTATACAAAAATTTGTATCTTCATAAGTTGGCAACGCATTTCTTGTTCTAGTCACATCTGCACCACGTTAAAAGTGTGTCTGTATGTCATTTGCTAGACTTGGCGACAACAACTGAGCCAACAGCAGCCTGGTTTCCGCTTCATTTTCATGTGCAACCGACCAGCATTAAACATCCGCCCGTACGCAAAAAATGATCTTAACGACAGACGAAGCTAACTTGCAGAATGACCTTGACTAAAATAAAAATCTAAGTCAGTTTCTATACAGGGCCTTTAGAATTTTAATTTTTTTTTCTTTTTTGATATTTGAGTTAAAAGGGGCGGTACGGCAGGTTATTATCTTCTGTGTAATAATTCTACGAGTTTTTATTTTGATTATTTGTTACTGGGACTCGCTTGTTGGTTAAATGCAGAGTTGCTTTTCTGCTGCGATATTTCTCTATGTACTGATAATTTTTAGCTAATTGTTTCATTTGCTATTCTGCGATAATTCACCGAGTTTTCTGATGTTTCAGATAGTCAAAGCGTTCAAGCGGTGCCAATTATGAAAAGCATCCATTTTCCAAATTTAATGAAATGTTCTTTCACAGATCCACCCTTTTCGTAGTAAATTACTTTTTTCAAACTGCAGATTTTCTTTATAATATTCTGCAAAAGAAATGCCATCGAAAAGAAACCCGAACTGGAAAGACCCTATACAAATTGAGATCAGGTTATGTGATTTATGCGGCAGCCGAATACAGTCACAAGACAATTTTGGAAGTGGCAGTCCGGCAGGCAAGCAGGTTGGTAGACCAATCAGTAGATGCAGAAAGTAGGCAAAGGCGCAGGCGGTTAATACCAGCTCTAGATTTTATTATAATATTTTCTGTTTTGAAGTACAAATAATTAATAAGCATTGAAATGATTTCAAAAGTTGTTGGAAAGAGCGACCACCGCCAGTAGGCAAACATAATTAGAATGCGGCATAAAACCATATTTTCAGGAAAAAATCAAGTAGCAGTCCACAAATTGGAGGCGTTTGTGTAGGACGTTTGCAAGGACGAAAGTATTCTAAAAGTTAAATGTTAACTTATCATCCTGTCTTGAGAATGACGACACTGCAGAGCATTTCCTCTGTAGCTGACCGGCGTTTTTCAGAATCAGACTAAGGATATTGGGTTGCGATGTATATATATTTTCTCGAGGCTCCTAGATGGAGCATAGGGCCTCAATAAACAAATTATAATTAATTTTATCTAAGGCTAAACATTTAATTTCGTTCCACGCACGGCCTGCTTTTCTTGCTGCTGGGCGATATACTGGGCAAAAAGTAAGGTGAATTTGGTTGTAAAATGAAAAATCTTTATTTATTCTTGTAAATCAATTTCATCCCCTTCAAAATAATCCCCTCTCTATGAAATACACTTATGCCAACGATTTTTCCAATCCCCGAAACATGCCAAATAGTCCATTTCCGGTATATCCATCAGCACCTTCTTCGATTCAGCCTTTTTCTCCTCAATCGACTCGAAACGCGTTCCCCGGAGTGGTCTCTTGAGTTTTGGGAATAGCCAGAAGTCACACGAAGCTAAATCAGGCCAATACGGTGGTTGCGGAACGATATGCGTGGAATTTTTGGCGAAAGTCACGAAGAACAAGTGCAGTGTGAGACGGTGCATTATCGTGATGCAAAAACCAAAAGTTGTTGGCCCATAATTCTGGTCTTTTTAGACGAATTGCTTCACGTAAACGACGCATAACGCTCAAATAATATTCCTTATTAACAGTTTGGTGAGGTGGAAGGAATTCATAGTGCACCACACCACGAAAATCGAAAAAACTGTCATCATGACCTTTATTTTTGAACGACTTTGACGTGCTCTTTTCGGTCTGGCCTCGCCTTTAGCACGATATTCGCTTGATTGGCCAGTTGTTTCAGGGTCGTAAGCATAAATCCAAGTCTCATCTCCCGTAGTGATGCATTTGAGCTTGTCCTGATAGTCTGAAAGCATTGTTTCACACACATCAACGCGACGACTTTTTTCCAAGAAATTGAGAGTTTTCGGTACCAAACGAGATTTGACTTTTCGTAGGCCGAAATGGTCTTTCAAAATGGTTTTCACAGATCCTTCTGATATTCCGATCATATCAGTAAGGTCTTTAACAGTCAACCGACGATTTTTGAGCACTAACTCCTTCACTTTATTCACGTGTTGGTCATCTGTTGACGTCGATGGTCGTCCGGAGCGCTCCAAGTCATCAACACGTTCTCGACCCTCTTTAAAGTCTTTGTACCACTTATAAACATTTTTCTGCGACATGGTCGAATCACCAAATGCCTTCTGCAACATGCTAAACGTTTCCGCAGCCGAAATTTCATTCCGCAAACAAAATTTGATGGAACTTCTCTGCTCAATCAAATCAGACATTGTAAAAATCGAAAAATCCACTCTTGGTCGTTTGGTAAACACAAGCGTAAATATATTACTGATAATGACATTCACATGAAAGTTGGCCCAGATGTTATGAACAGTGCTGCCAACTCATGAAAAAAATAACTAGAGCGAAATTTTAATCCCGCGAAGTTTTGGCAAATAAATTCACCTTACTTTTTGCCCACAGTATAGATAAAGTTCATATTCTTCCTCTTCCGGATCTCTTAAGATTCATCAATGAATTCAGGAGATTTGTGGAAGAGTGACCTCAAACTAATTTTTCCGTCGTACCACCCACATTTTATTTTTCTATTCTTTCTACAGAAATCTATCCGGGTGTAGTACAATGGTCTCCTGACTGAGTGCTTGAACTTCTCCAACCTCCCACAAATATAAGGTAATCTAATCTATCATCCTAAGTACAGTAAAATTCAACATTACGCGCAGTCCTTATAGCCTGACATTTTTTATTAGTTTTTTCATAAAACTATTATCCCAATAACCAGAATCTTTAACAGCGGATGCAAATATATACTATGTTTCACACCATTTTGGTAAAAAAATATCTCAAAAGGAACAAAAAATAAAAAAGATCTTAAGCCAGCCAGAAAAATGAAAACCCAGAAACAAAAAATTCCCTGGTTTTTGGATAATGCTGCGTTATCATCCATCTAAAAGAAGTAAATCTAAGTAGCACAACACAAAGACTAATACAATGCCAACCTTGAAACCCAACGAAGAATCTCTCTTGCCAACAAGTGGTGCTTTGGACTAAATAGGCAATTGAGTAGTAAATTCCTATCTCGACGAACAAGATTAACTCTCTACGAGGCTCTCATCATGCTCGTCTTAACGTATGGCGCAGAAGCTTCGACGATGAAAATATCCGATGAAGCGACGCTTGCAGTGTTCGAGAGAAAGATTCTGCGGAAGATTTTTGGACCTTTGCACGTTGGCAACGACGAACATCGCAGATGATGGAACCATGAGCTGTATGAGCTTTACGACGACATAGACGTAGTGCAGCGAATAAAGATCCAGCGACTACGTCGGCTGGGTCTGTCGTCCGAATGAATACAAATTCTGCGACTGTGAAAGTATTTGATGCGGTACTAACTGGTGATAGCAGAGGAGGAGAAAAGTCTTCTATACGTTAGAAAGATCAGGTGGAGAAGGGAACTTGGCTTCACTTGGTGTGTCCAACTGACGAAACTTGGCTAAAATCGTGTAAGCGGTCAATCTAGAAGAAGAAGCATGGGGCAGAATGCAATTTTACGGAATAAAAGTTGTGGCGGTTCAGTTAGTGCTAACGCCAGAGAGCAGCACCGGCTTCCAAAGACTTGGCAGAAATTATATTTTCGTAGGTGAGGCACCTCTTAAGAGTGTATGAAGAATGTATAAAAGTGTATGAAGAATGTTTCGAAATTATATTTTCGAAGCAACTTAGTGTCATTGATAAAAATAAAGGGTGGTTAAGTTTCAAAGGTCGGTGTTGATTTTGAATAAAATACAATTTTTTTTTAAATTATTATTATTTCTCTTCATTATGATAATATTGGTATGGCGCAATTACGTATCAAACAAAAGCCAAATGGCCGCCGTGGCTTCGGCGGCACACCTTCATCCGATGGTCCAAATTTTCGATGACGCTGAGGCATAATTGAGGTTTTATTCCGTTAATGAGCCGAATTATCTCATCCTTTACCTCTTGAATTGTTGCTGGCTTATCGACGTACACATTTTCTTTCAAATAACCCCAAAGAAAGAAGTCCAACGGTGTCGTTGACGGTTGAGGTGTGGTTCACATTCCACATCGGCCCTTGAAATTTAACCATCCTTTACATGGAAATTACCTCGCTATCTTTTGTTACTTCAACATTTTTGCTCAGTCACAAACCTAATGAGTACCAACCAACAAACAAGTGGTAGCCCCCATACCAGAAAAGTAGCGAAAATAGTAGTAAAAACGATTGACAAGAATTCGGTGAATATGGAAAATTGAAACTCCAAAATCATGTTAAAAAAATCATATAAAATTCGATGCTAAAGCCGTCCACACAATTATGCACAAAATAATAGAAAAAGATGAAAGGGGAAACGCAATAAAAATAACCTAATGAATAAATTTATCAGTAGGCGAGCGCACTCTTCTTAGTTTAGGTGTGTGCATGAGTATTTGTCGCTATTCAGCATTTAATTATTACTGTTCGAAAAATGATAAAAAAATAAGACTTGAATAAACTAGATGCATATAAAGTGCAGCAGCAAGGCCTTGAGAGAACGTAGATCAAGGTCAGGCCGGTATGCATTTGAATTGATTAATAAATAAATTATCTTCATGAGAGTTGTTAGCCCATTTCAATCAGCGACTTGAACAAGATGCTCTTACGTACCACTTGGATAAATTAAAGAGGGAAAGTAATTATATACAGTCTGTGTAAGAAAAAAGACACCGCGATTATTCATGAAGTATAAAAGTTATATATTTAAACATTTTTTAAATGAAAGTATGTACAAAACTGCAAACAATTACTCAATAAGCCGTGTCGAGTATAGCCTGGCATCTTCTCGGCATGCTTTAAACCAACTTTTCTGCGTAGCTCGTCGACAAAGAGGACCAAATTTTGCGAACTTGACACACGAGTTGCTTTAAATCCTGGATTGGCTTTCCGCAAAGATGCGTTTTCATAACTCCACACACATTTTCGATGGGGTTGGCGTCTGACCATCACTGTGAGGCCATTTTCTTGTATCTCAATGTTTTTCTGAGAGCAGTAGCTTTAATGATGTGGAACGCTAGGATATGTTCGTCTCCTTCAGTCGACGTTCGATGATGTTGATACTCACATCTATTCTCATTTTAGCAAGAACTGATCGTCGGAAAGAAGAGCCCCGTTTAAAAAGGTGGACGATCACTTTATCCTGCTTTTTGGTCATCAGTCGTTTCAAGCTGCGCTCGGAAAAGTCATCAACATTTTTGTACGCCTTATACCGCTGATTCCACATCACAACAAACGTTTTTGATTTTTTAATTACTTTTGCCCGCCTCGAAACGCTTCGTGTACTTCTCACTCATTTTTGTTCGGTTGCCTTTACGGGAAATTTTCGAACGACACTAACCTGAGTTAGCACTGGCGTCGTAGCCCTTGTGTGGGACTATTACGCCGAAAAAAGCAGAGCGAAATATATCTTGAAGTTACAAGAAACAAACCGGTTCTTTTCTTCTGACACAGACTGTATATATGTATGCATATCCCTATTAATCTATTAAGGAGCAATTGGCCGAGCCTGTGTATTAGAGTTTTCGAAATCGCGGAGTTTTTTTTCAGGGTTTTTCTTCTAGCTAAAGTATTATTTTTTATTTTTTTTTATTTAAGTTTATATTGCGACTAATTACAAAGAAAAAAATATGATTAACTAACAAGCAATTTGTTTTGAATTTATAATATGAGGTACATACAACAAGGTAAGGTGCGATTCATTTTAGTCGGCCTTTGCATTGGCGGGTTTTTTAATCTTTTATCGTGGACAACATGACCGAACTTAGCCGCTGGGTCTTTATTCGCAGCGCTATGTCTATGCCGTCTAAGGACTAAGTAGGCAACTGAGCAGTAAAGTCCTCTCTCCACGAACAAAACTAACACTCTACAAGGCTCTCATCATGCCCGATGTAACGTATGGCGCAGTAGCTTGGACGATGACAACATCCGATGAAGCGACGCTTGGAGTGTTCGAGAGAAAGATTCTGCGTAAGATTTTTGGATCTTTGCACGTTGGCAACGGCGAATATCGCAGACGATGGAACGATGAGCTGTATGAGCTTTACGACGACATATGCATATCTACTCCCAAAGAATTCGTTTTCCATATCCATATATACATATATAATTGGCGCGTACACCCCTTTTGGGTGTTTGGCCGAGCTCCTCTTCCTATTTGTGACGTGCTTCTTGTTGTTGTTCCACAAATGGAGGGACCTACAGTAAAGCAAATATTTTTTATGAGGAGCTTTTTCTTGGTAGAAATACACTCGGAGATTTGGCATTGGGGGCTGAGGGGCGACCGCTACTGGAAAAATCATTTTCTTCATTTTGGTCTTTCACCGAGATTCGAACCTACGTTCTCTATGAATTCTGAATGGTAGTCACGCACCAACCTACTCGGCTACGGTGGCTTTTCCATAAAAACAATTATTTAGTGCATCATAAATGGCATCCACAACTGTTTTGACTAGCTTTCTTTCGTCATGGTCGGGTAGCGGAACGACAGTTCCGTCGTAAACGATTGAGGTGTCAGTGTCTACACATTCTCTGCGACATGCACAGTTATCACTATTTAACAGATTCGAGAAGTGTTCCCTCCATAATTTAAGCACGCTCTGGATGTCAGTCTCTAGATCACCGTCGTTTTTCTCAAAAAAACAAAAAGACCCCGGTCTTGAAACCTTTTGTAAGCTACCGAATTTTCGGGTAGAATTTTCGGGCGTTGTTTTTATGGCCAGCATTTCAAGCTCCTCGCACTCACGTATTTTGGTCTCTCATTTTTTCTTTTCTTCTTCCGATAATACGTCGCTCTTCCATTTTAGCTCCCGGTAACGATCTCACATAACTTGCGTTGCGTCCGATCGCAGCATGGCTCTATAGGCAGCATCCTTTCTTTGCGCTCCAGCATGACATTCCACGTCGTTCCAATTGTTTTTTCGACCTCGCCGAAATCCGATTTCTTTTTCGGTGATGGTACGTAAAAATCGAGAAATGCTGATCCATTGATCGTGCATGTCGGATTGTTGGGCAGTACTCTCCGACCAAGCAGCCATCCAACTTTCTGAGAGAGTCGAGTGGCGAATCTTCTGGTTGTCTGTTGCGATTGCAACTTTCTAATGACAAATATTCTTTACGTAGTTGAGTCGATGTTGAGCCCTCGGATCCGACTTCCATTTAAAACACTAGAAGTGTATCTTCCATCCCTCACAAAATTATCGAACTGGTTCTGCGCTTTTCCACCAGGAGACTGCCACGTAGCTTGGTGAATCTTCTTGTGCTGGAATCTGGTACTGCAGACTACCATGTGTCGAGCACCGGCGAAGTCGATCAGCCTCTGCCCGCTACCGGAACAAAAACTACCTCCTTGTCCACCTTAGCATTGAAGTCGCCAAGCACGTTTTTTATGTCGTGGCGTGGGCATAATAAAAAAAGCTGCTTTAGTAATCACCTATTCAGACGTGGTATGTTGTAGAACGATCAATTCGGCCACTTATTCGGAATTCCGAGATAACAAAGGTTCGAATCTCGGTGAAAAACCAAAATGAATAAAAAGTTTTTTCTAATAGCGGTCGCCCTTCGGTAGGCAATGGCAAACCTCCGAGTGTATTTCTGCCATGAAAAAGTTACTACGTCCGCTCGGAATCGGCTTGAAGCTTAAAGAGGTACCTCTTTACGACGAAAAAGTCACTGTTTGGTGCGGCGTTATTGCGAAAACGATTATTGGGCCGTTTTTCTTCGAAAATGAAGATGGTCAAGCTGTTACCGTCAATCAGGGGTATTATCGCGATATGATAACCACTTTTGTGATGCCAATTATTCGTCGAAAGCGCAGGAGGCAATTCTGGTTTCG
>JAYXIM010028093.1:0-14662 GCA_037575425.1 Anastrepha fraterculus
CAAAATTTTTGCGCAAATGGTTTAAAACTGTTTCATGGCCGATTTTTAGCTCCTGGGAGTTGCTACAACTACTAACATGCCGGTCAACTTCGATTATTTCTCTGATTTTACAGATATTTCCTACTTTTTTTACAGCTGCTACAGTATAGGAGAAAAAGGAAACGATTTTCCATTTCTTTTGTGAATGCCCTGCCTTATAGAAGAAGAGACCGCACAGGCCGGATATAGTCTTGCTGTAAATAACCGTTGAACAAGTTGATAGCGAGGGTGAGGCAACAAAATAGTGCGGAAGCACTTGTTGGATTCTGGGGGAATCACCACTTAAATCAACCAGCCATCGGCACCATAAACACCATTCGCAATTTCAACGGCCTGGCTTGCATTTTCGTCTTTATCGAAAAAACACTTTAAAGTGTGACGAATGTTCTCTTCGTTGACTTCCATTTTACTCACAACTTAAGGGAACAAACAAAAACCTGCAAAAGATTTTTTTAGTGAGAAATGTCACCTTGACAACGAGTATAAAGTTTAAATTGTTTGATCGATACTTTACGAGATATCGATCACTACAGCCATCTACCGGCAAAAATGGATTTCTTTTTCCCAAAATTATTCGATTTTTGTCCAACAGTTTTTGACGAAAAAAGACAATCCAATTTTGCCGCATTCATCTAAGTTATAGCCCCATGCACCTCAAGTGAACTCATTCGAGTAACTGCTGTGTTGAACCGGCTAACTCTCGATAATTACCGCTAGTGCTTACAAACATGAAAGCAAAGTCGGAATCATTGCTTTACGCACAGCTATGCTGGCGGTGTTTGTGAAATGTTATAAGGACTTAAAGCACTTTTACTATTTACACATTTCTTGTATGTAACCACACATATGTACTTATATACTTATAGGTATATGAGTACTTATTTTCATATATACGTACAAAAACACATATGAGCGAAAAATACGTATGTGGGGTTGTATGCAGAATTCAGGTGTGCTGACGTGTTGAATTTTATGAATCCGTTGAACGCTCCAAAACATTGAAAGCGTTGAACGACTGTTTATTTTATAGGTCACGCCTGCCATACTCATGTGCTTCGGAGTGTGCCAAAACTTGATATCCCTTATATCCTAAATGTATCAGCAATGTTATGGCGTCGGTATGCGAAAAAATATATCAGGTGTTGGTAATAAAAATGAAACGGACAAACCAAAGTAAATGAACGAATAAAACTTGCAACCGTGACCGTCAGTCTGCGCCAACGAAAAAGTTTCGCATCCATATACAAAAACAAACAACTCATCGACACGTTCATGGACCAACGGCAAACCAAATGTTGAAGTTGTCATAAAAATAAAAATGTCATGACGGGTATTTTGCGCCTCAGTTCATGGAAATAAATGAAATGAAATTCTCGCAGAAACTTTTTTCATCTTCACTTCATATCTAACCGTATGTACATATGTACGTAGCAGTGATTTCAGTCACCGGTGTGGTTACTGTTATAGTTTTTGGCATATTGAGTCGCCGAGTAACGATAATAAACCACCGACAAACGCCAATGTCCCAAACACTACAAAGAGCTCTAAAAAGTTGGAAAAAGTAAAAAGTATTCAACATTGTTTTGCTAGAATGTGTTTGTGTGTGTGTGTGCGTGTAATTTTCCATAGGTTTACATGCGTATGTTTGCATGTGTTTGTAAAGTGTATACTTTATGTACTAAAAGTTTTTGACGTTTTTATGAATGCAATAAAATCTGCGGACGCACATTTCTAACGCTTGACAGCCAACACTTTGTACGAAGGAAGAGGTTGAAAGTTTCACTTGCATGTACATACATACATACACATGTCCGCTCAGGTGAAAGAAAAACTTTTGTCGCCAAGGTGGCAAAATATCTATATAGAAAAGATTTTTCTTAAATAAAAAGGAATTATCTAATAAAAGCCAATCTTCGGAGGACCAACAATCGCGCGGCGGCCAATGAGAGGCGAAGTGCATGAAAAATGCCGGTATTTACTTTAAAAGAAGTTTATTTGAGCAGATTAATGAATCAAAAATTCTTGTTTTTTTCTAAAAAGTGTTTATTTCTTGCACAATAAATTAAATGAATTCGCCCACACATACATGCATGCATACATAGGCATGTAATCGTATCTCAATCGTAGCGCTCGGCTTTAACTCCGCGATGGAAGCCTTGTCCTGCACAGTGCTTTTCAGCTGATGCTCGAACTCTGGCGTAACCTTTTCTCCCCTGGCAAGCTCCAAAAGTATGGCCCCAGCCTTCTTTTTTCTAACGGACTTTACTTCGGCTGACTCATTAGTCGTAATCTTCGCGTGCGAATCCTTCAGAACATTTGGCCTTCTGCGGGTTTTATCACAACAGCTTCTGGCTTTACGTTTTGTGTTCGCCGTTTGCTCCTTTTGTTTAGCTCGGCTAGCTTATCTTTCGACTTCTTTTGGTGGCTCCTATTAGTAACTTTTACCGCATGTTTATAAACAGCTAAAGCCCAGTAGACATTTCAATTGCGTCAATTAACGCGCTCTCTTTTGAATGGGAATGACGAGCCATTCTACCCCTGCGATAGTGCTTGTTGGCGTACAATGCGCTGGTCCAATGGTGGTATTGGAGGCATACTTCATCTGAATGCTGAAGTTAGTGTGCCCATTACCGTTTGCGGCGCTATCAGCCTTGGCATTTACGAACGCAGTGCGGGCTGGTCCGCTTCTAGCTGCATTCCGAATTGGTGCGTTCTTTGCCGGCAGGATCTTAGCAGTAAGTTACTTCTTCTGAAGGCTGCTCTTTGATCCACGTTGTCATATCGCCATCTCTGTTTCCTTCTTCTGTTCTTTGCTCGGTGGTTTGTTTTTGATTTTGAGTATTCATTTTCAATTTCAGGCCGCTTTCCTTACCCATAGTCCCCATAGCTATCTATGCACGCAAAGAGGCCATGCGAGGGTTGACTTTACGCTGTATGGGCAATAGAGTTCAGAGCCAAGACAAGAACTAGTGATGATTTCTGAACTGAGGCTGCATCACCATCTTAATGGTGAAGTGTAAGGAACGTACCCGAAGGCTTGCCATAGTTTTAACGGACGGTGGCGATTGTAGTATTAGCCTGTCAGCCATTTCGGTGAGGTGCAACCCTCTTGTACTGAGGTAATAGAATACTATATTCACCTGCCCATAGACTATATAATCTAAAATATTATCCATTGTACCATAATCAGGATCTTACTGGTCTCAATTCTGATGAGCTTTACAGCCCTGCCGCTAGAGATACTCGGGGTATATGAGGACTTTCGAGTCGATCCCTTTGCTCCCCTGACGGATTTTAGTCACCTCTTAAGACAGGCATGCCTTACCGCAGATATATTTTTCCCCCAACCCACTGGTTTGAAACAATGTCACTTCGTTGCCATCTGAACAACGACAGATTTGAAGAGTGTATGAAATTATCGTGTAGATGTCGACTGTCGAGATCTCCCGTGACGCCAATTTTAACATTTTATAGAAGATAGGTTTAAGGAAAACTTGAATAACTCAACCAAATCATGCCTGATTTACCTAAAAATGATAAGTTTCACTATTTCATCAACTGTAGCAGAGTTCGTTCGAATAGAGCAATTCAGTATACATGAAGTTGCTAACGAAATCTGTAAGTTAAAATTAATGAAACGAAATGATATGAAAAGTCCCGGTCCATTTCACAGAATTGGCAGATGATGGACCAATTTTACTTCAGTGATATCTCTGGCTACAGTGGCCTGTAAAGTAACCATTTAAAGTCTTAACACTACTCTACTGAGCGAAAGTAGCATATCAGAAATTCCTCTGTCCGATGTTAAGAATTGCTTCACTTGTCGCTGACCGATACAATTTCGACAGTGTTGAAAAATTTTCTTCTCATCCCACTTCCTGAGAGATTTGTTAGTATGTCTCATAACCAATTAGAGACATCTATGCCCCCTTTTTTACTAGATGATCAGCCATTTCATTTATCTCATATCCCTCATGTCCAGGAACCCAACCTAATAATACTGTGTTGCAATTCCCTAGCATATTAAAAATATTCAGGCAGTCACATACCATTTTTGAGGTGATTGCAGTTGAGCTTCCAAATACCCCTGACTATCTAAAAGTACTCAAAGTATATAAATGTGGGTTTCTCTCATTTTCCTATGGATACATTCCCTCACATATATCTCGGTGGTATGTATTTCTACCCGGAAGATTGTGGGGAAAACCCCATTAGAATCGATTTTTTGATTTTAAGCGCATTGATTCCCGCCCGAGTTCTATCATCTTCTAATTTCGACCCATCAATAGACCATATCTGCGAGCCAGGTTTGTAGATGGTGGAATTATTTTTCCACGCCGTACGTTCATTAATAACAACTTGAAAGGTCCAACACAGGCCAGGCAGTACAATTTATTGAGTTCATTTATCGCCTTAACTATAGGCCCCCCTGCGTAAGTGGCTATGGTTTTAACAACTGTATTGAATGTCTAGTAAATCATAATGGGGCTCAGTTCCCATGTTTTTCCAAAAATAATTCAATACAATCTGCTTTCATTACAGTTCCTAATTATGCTTATAAATAGTTGATTTAATGTTTTCTTATTTTTTCATTCATTCCGATTTTTTAAATATTTTTTCTTAGAACATCTGTGTTAGACTGTAAGACAATTTTATTTTTTTTGTGTAACTTTAACTTCAATAAATAAATAAATATTTGACAAGAAATTCTTAATTTTCTCGCAATATTTTTAAAATAAACAATAAAAACTTATTGGCTAGCTCTAAGCCTACCGCAAAAAATCTAGCATAACCTACCAATCGGATGTTAGTTCCCCCTAGAAAATTTATATTAGCAATACCCATTATTTAGAAAATATAATAGAATGTAAGAATATTACAGAAGCCATACAAAATAAAAAAGTGGTACGGGTGCAGAGTTTAAAGCCATCAGATATTGATATGGGAACACAATAAAATCTCATTAGTGTCCATTAGACCCCGTCGTTAAACAGACGGTCGACAGTTTTCAACTTACTGCTTGTAACGCATACATATATCGGGTGTTTTTTAAGATATTAAAATATTGTTGGAATTAACTTCTTGTTTTATTTAAATCTGGTAGTTAATTTCATTGTTTTTTTTTTTTAATATGATAGCTACGAGTTACATGGTCCATTCGATCAGTTTTTCGATCAATTTTTGACTACTTTTTCCAATAAATCTGGCCATATGGCGTAAATTTTTGAAAACAAAATTTCAGTTAGCATGGCTAGCGCTCGCCACCGTAACGGCAGCTCTTTCTTGATTTCAAAAGAAATAAGAGCCGCCAGTGCTCTATGAGCTTCACGAACAGATTTTCTGTTTTTTCTGAACAATTCGGAAGAGTTGTTCGGGTGTTAAACAATTCTTGATGACCTGGCAATCCTTACTGAACAGAAAATGCCATTCTTAGCTGTCACACCGGAGTTATCGATACCTATAGCAGCTAAAAAAACAATCTATATATGTGACCTGATCTATGAAAAGGTACCTCACGTGTCAAAAAACCATTTTTCACCTTTTCGTTGATTCGAATAGTGGGTGAAAGGCTCTTTAAAATGGTGAAAACGAGAAAGTCATAATTTGTTTAAAAGTGTGTTAAAAGTAAAAAAAAAGAAAAGTACAAATACGAAAAAGACTGATTTTTTTGTCGTGATACAAATTAGAATAACGAAGACAATAATTTGTGCAAATTAAAAACTGAACCATTCCTGGACAGTCTGAGGTGTAATAAATACGATACTGAAGTCTGTTTTCAAAAAATTCGTTACAAAAAATGTATTCATAACTTTATAAATGGTGGTTTTTAAGGATTTGTCAAAAGTTTTGTCACGAATTGTTGCATTTTTTCAACATCAAAAGTTAATTAAAATATTTAAAAACTGTTATTCGGGGGTTTGCGAGGTCGCTGAATATGAATATGAAGTGAGGTTATTTAAAATCAAAATGGCGGATCCAAAAAATTAAAATTTAACGGATCCTCTTAAGATTCAATACACGGGGCTTTTTGGCGTTGCTCATTACGAATCCGATATCAGATTTCAGAAATTCAATATGGCGGATCCAATATGGCGACATATTTTTTTAAAATTCATCAGATCCGCTTGAAGCTTTTCACTCGGGGGTTTTGGAGGTCGCTGATTACTTATTTTTTAAAACGATTTCTGCGATTTGCATTAACTTTTTATTATTTATTTATACATAAAAAAAGTGTTTTTCACTGCTTCTGTGATTTTATTGATACTGTGATCTATGCTGAAGAAAATAAGCCAAACCGGATCGAAAAATATTAATATTTAAAAAAGTTACAAGGGTTTTTAGAAGTTTAAACTTTAACTGCAGTTTTCTCGAAAACTTGTTTTCGCACGTAAGGTACCTTTTCGTAGACCAGGTCACATATATTGAAACACATACATCAAGCGCAAACGAATGGCTATTAAATTTCCCTAATTTCCTATTATTTACGTGTAATTTACGTGGCATACTATTAAACGTAATATATGTTAATGGTTACTTGAACTTTCGAACTACTGACTTTAAATCTTAATACGACAGCCACCCAAACACACTTCCTTACATATTTCTTTCTTCACTGAAATTTCAAAATATTTGCATAGACTTAGGCGCAGCATGGCTTTTGGGAAAATGAAATTTTTAGCGAAATTCTTGTAATGAAAAGGATTGTCTGTCAAGTGCACGACCCAAAGGGGAATACACTTGCATGCCAAATCTATTAATGCAGCACGAAATGCCGCAGTTCATACATACACAAACCTACACACACATGCGTATCAAAAGACCCTGTGCCTTCGCAGGAGTCGAGCGTAGGAGAAGTTAGATAATGCAAATTTCTGCATTGCGTGTGATTTCTTCGTTTGCCGGCATCCTTTCTATTTGCGTTTATAATCGCTAGCTTGGTTAGAAGGACGATGCGGCTGCAAATAAAAAATTCTTTTGAAATGGAAACTAAGGAAAAATGTGTACTGCAGAAGGAAAATCTGCGAAAAGTGAAAAACTAAAAGAAGCCAAATGATTCTAGCAACTGAATGCCTGCCTGCCTGTCGAAAATAATAGTTTGCAAACATGCGCGTATGCATGTACATTAGGGTGGAGCAAGAAAAAAACACAGTTAAAATTATTATTATTTTTTTTTAATAAATTATAGGGTATCATTTGTTGAACTTTTTCGAAAAGAAATTAAAAGGGAATAGTAAATAATCTGAAATCCGAAAGCACTGTTTACCAAATTTACAAAAAAGTGCATTTTCCCCATGGCAATGCGTAATAATTCTCAAAGCGTTGGTGGCAAATAAAAAAACCTGGTGTAGAACAGCAATAGCACCAAGAAAAAAAATAGTGTTTTAGCCATCCTAATGTGCATACATGCATGTACACGCGTTGCCCAACTCATTTGCATGCGGAACATGGCGGAATGTGTAAATGCAAGCGTCACACGCCGTGGGTTTACTTATACCTTGGAGTATGTCGGGTGTACATAACAGACGTGTCCTTAGGCCAGTTGCACATGTAAGTGTGTGTGCGTGTGTGTTGAAAGATAGTTTTCCGTATTTGCTTTTAAGTGTTTGTGCTGAAAGTGAGCAGAGTTGTGGTGTCCTTAAAAAAACAAAATGAAAAGCCCTGCACTCCCTCATGTCTGCGAACAAGTGTGTATTTTTTTCCTTTTCGTGTTTCCATGCATTTTTTCTTCAACCAGCGTAAACACACATAAGATAAGCAAATTTCGAGTTTTTTTCTGTTTCTTCACTTCATCGCCTTTTTTCTATTTTTGCAAGTATTTTGTAGCTACATACGTTATTTGTTTAAGAAATGTGACACTCTGTTGACATACGACATGTTTTACGCATAAATTTGCATTTTACTCATGGAAAAGCAAATATTTGCTCAAGAATGCCGGCGAGTTCAGTATAGTGGAATATTGTAGATCGCAGCTGAAATAAAATAACAAACTGTTAATACAATAATAAAGTAAATTGTAGAAAAAATGCAACAAGGAAAACAATTTCTTATTTTTCCAATCTGGCACCCCTTAGTGAGTGAGTGTACGACTCCAAAATATACCTACGAAGCCTCTTTATTCCAACAAAAAAACCGAGCTTTTTTACAAACAAAAACACTTGACGGGCAAGGTACGGTGCACTATACAGGGCTAGTATACTGGAGCTGCAGCCCTTGGCCGAAAAAAAACCCGAGTCATTCCGATAACGTAGAACCGGTTGCCATGGAAATGTTTTTCTTGTATTTTTTATTCTTATTTTTTATAAGAGCTTAAGAGCTCGGGACGACTGTGTAATACGGGGTGTGAGGGACGCGTGAGGTTGTCTACGACGGCTCAGCAATGCATTCTGCTGTTGTTGTTGCGACACAATGGGCGGTTGCGGGTGCAGGGCTCTACAGCAGCGAGTAACGTGGTCTCGTGTCCACTCACGGGTGGTGAGTAGGCCAGAGCACCTCCGAAAGTGGCACCACCCATTGCAGGAGTTGCATTTGACTGATGTCAGATTCGGACGCTCTAAACCCAACCGTCGAAACAGCAAGCTAGGCCTACCGTTAGATGAGCTAGACGAAGACGACCGGTAACTACATTGCACTGACGGGGCTTAGTAAGCTGCTATAACAACAACAACAAACAAAAGCAACCTTAGAGTTTTTTAGACAACTATTATTATTATTATTTGGCCATATAGTTAATAATAACCTCCAATGTTGTCTATTGGGCTTCACTTATAACTCGAGCAGCCTCCAATTTGGATTTGAGCACTTGTCCCTTTTTTTCGTACCGTCAATGGCTTTAGCATTATACCTCTTTGATGTGCGAGCCTTTGTCTCGGAAGAGCTGTAGATTCGCAGAGAATGTTTCCGGAGTGTCATCATCAAGTCCGCACAAACAACAGACGTTTTTTTCTACAAATCCTAGTTTTCATGATATGACAATGAAGACTGCAATGACCCGCATAGTATTCAATAAGAGTTCGTAGCCGTCTCTATTCAGTATTAGGAGTCTACTTGATTTTCTTCTAGAAGGAAGAATAACTTGTTCACCCTACCTCTGTCCTGGAATTTCCATTCAGTCTGGTTAGAATTCTGTAAGCCCACAAAAAAGTTTTGGTGCCTGAAACTTAGATTCAACGCCTAATTTTGCTAGGCAGGCCAATGCAATACAAAGCCAAAAATCCAGGAATCACTATCGAAGCAAAGCTAAATTGGAAAGCCCATATTATTAAAAACGGAATGAGATTAAATATCGCTTCAGAGAACTTTAGAGGTTCCTCGGAAGACAATGAAAATTATCACTAAATAATAAACTCCTATTAGATAAGACTTCATATATGCCAATATGGAAGTACGGCATAGAAGTCTAAAACCCTCCGAAGAGGTGTCAAAGCACCACTAATATACATCGTGACTTAAACATTGGAATACATGCACTAAATTCATCAATCACACACGAACTCCTTGATGAAGTTGCTGCCCTTACAGGAAAACCCTTACAGGAACATCGCATTTAATAAATATTAAAAAAATATGTTTATTGGCACGTTTAGTTAAATAACACAAGCCGACAGCATCTCAGACCCAGAAACCGGACTATATATTTTCAAAGGATTTTGATGCAATGAATCGAAAGTTGGCCTCAAAATTGCTCTATCAGCTCTGATGTTCGATATATCCTAACCTCAAAGTGCAAAAAACACCGTTTTTGCCCATATTTGAGGTTATATAGCCTTGCAGATGTTTTCTTTCACCAAAAAAATAGGCCGGCATCTTTAAGTACAAGTCTTCTTCTTTCAAATGGCGTTTTGTTTGCTCAAATATCATTTTTTTTCGCTGAGATACCGCATTTTGAAATTTTCATGATTCTAAATTTTCCTACACCTGAAAATCGATTAAGATAACATAGACATGATATAGTCGATTACTAATTTTCTTGAATTGAGTCTTATTTTTCTTAAAATTTTGTCTCACACCATAAGTGTGCTAACTCACCAAACCCCTACACTATCTAACCCACGGGTACCGAGTACACACAGCAAGCAGGCTAACCCACTTAACCCTGGAGACAGTGAATTTAGTCACATATCTTTCTTGAAAAAAATCTTATTTTTCTTGATGTCTCATAACACAACACAAGGTTAAGCCACTTAACTCCTAATCCACCAACCCCCACGTATCTCCTAATCCCTAGAAACCATCCCTACCAAACCACAAACAATTTAAGCCAAGCGAGTTAAGCCGCATATTTTTCTTGGAATGAGTGTTATTTTACCTGTAATCTCACACCAGAAGCGGTCGAACTTATTAAACTTCTATCTCACCGATCCCCACCTACCCTCTAAACTCCAAATACCATATCTACCATCTTGTGTTAGGTGGGTTAGCTTGCTTGCGGTGTAATAGGGGTGGTTTCTAAGTGTTAGGGGGTTTATGGGGGTTGGTGGGTTAGAAGTTAAGTAAATTAGCCTACTTGTAGTACGAGATATCAAGAAAAATAAGACTTATTTCAAGAAAAATATGCGACTAAACTCGCTATTCCCAAGGTTAGGTGGGTTAGCCTGCTTGTGGTGTGGTAGGGATGGTTTCTAGGGCTTAGGGGATACGGGAGTTGATGGGTTAACAGTTAAGTTGGTTAGCCCACTTGTGCTGTGAGATATCTAGATAAATAAGACTTATTTAAAAAAAAATATGCTAGTAAACGCTGTCCCCAGGGTTAAGTGGGTTGGCCTGCTTGCGGTATGATAGGGGTGGTTTCTAGGGGTTAGGGCTGTGTGTGACTCGGTACCCAAAGGTTAGATATTGTAGGGGTTTGGTGAGTCAGCACACTTATGGTGTGAGACAAAATTTTAAGAAAAATAAGACTCAATTCAAGAAAATTAGTAATCGACTATATCATGTCTATGTTATCTTAATCGATTTTCAGGTGTAGGAAAATTTAGAAACATGAAAATTTCAAAATGCGGTATCTCAGCGAAAAAAATTATATTTGAGCAAACAAAGCGCCATTTGAAATAAAAAATAGTTTAAAAAAACTAAAAAACACGCTTTTATTGCTAATCGAACTAAAAAGTAGAAAATAAATTTTAATGACAAAGAGACCTATAATGAAGTAATAGCAAATCGAACGATCAGTCATAGTCAACTACCTCAGAACAGAATTATAACAAAAATTAAGATACAAATAGAGTAATTCAAATTAGAGTTAAAAGCGTGGGATGCATTTTGCTTCACTTTCATAACCCTCTGTACATAGGTAGTTGCCAATAGAATGATTGTAATATTTACTATATCAAGCATCCCACGCTTTTAACTCTAATTTGAATTACTCTATTTGTATCTTAATTTTTGTTATAATTCTGTTCTGAGGTAGTTGACTATGACTGATCGTTCGATTTGCTATTACTTCATTATAGGTCTCTTTGTCATTAAAATTTATTTTCTACTTTTTAGTTCGATTAGCAATAAAAGCGTGTTTTTTAGTTTTTTTAAACTATTTTTTATTTTCTACTTTTTAGTTCGATTAGCAAAAAATCGTGTTTTTTAGTTTCTTTAAACTATTTTTTGTTTATTATGAATGAAAATTATTGTTATCATTACAGTCAGTGAATAAATGATTCGATATATTCGTGTTATATTTAATTCCTTTCTTATCGACTGTGAGTCTAAAGCTATGCAGTTATCGGCCGTGATAAAGAAGTAATCGGGATGAAGAACTTATTTCGTGGAGGGAGCCTGAGAAACTGATTTACAAGAATGAAAAAAGATTTTTCATTTTACAACCAAATTCACCTTACTTTTTGCCCACAGGTAAAAAAAAGAAAATATTAATCCTGGCAATCCTAATAAGGATAATGGAAAACTTTTATCAAATTATTGCATTGTCATCGGTCCTTGATAGGTGTGCAAAATTTCAAGTCGATCAGATAATTAGAAGCCAGTGAAAATTAAGCTCAAAGATTCCGTTACATACATACATACATACATACATACATGCATACATACATACATACATACATACATACATACATACATACATACAACCCGACCTAATAAAAGTGTGTTAAAAAGAAGGCTTGTGTTTAAAGATGTCATTCTTTAATTTTGGTGAAAGAAAACATCTGCAAGGCTACATAACCTCAAATATGGGCAAAAACGGTGTTTTGTGCACTTTTAGGTTAGGATATCTCGAAAACCAGAGCTGATAGAGCAATTCTGAGGCCAGATTTGGATTCAGCGCATCATAAACCTTCGGAAATATGTAGTCTGGTTTCTGGGTCTGAATGTTGGTTAAATTTTGTCGGCCTGTGTAATCTACGTACAGTTGATATTTAATGTCATGACTGGCACTTCAGCATCATTCCCCGTGCATATATGGGTAGCGTTTATGGAATCGGGAATTTTGTATAAAATTTGAAAATTGGATTTGTATGGCTTTTGTTAGGCAAAAAGCTGTACTTACATATACAGCACTATATAAAATAATGATAATTAAAAAAAAAATTGGGAGTAGTCAAAACTGGTCAAAATGTTAATGCTGTAAGTAGTTCTCGCTCATCATTTTAGTTAAATGCCGATAAATTTTATTGGAGTATAGAAAAATCGTAGCATTCTCTTCCAGGGATATGTTGGAAGAACTTATAAATATTAATAAGTTGATTTTTAAATTTAATATGTATGAGTGAATATGCCGGTAAAGTGGTTTTCCGTTATTTGAAGTTAAGTAATAGCATTTAAAGATGATCAATATGAAGTTTGAGTTGGGTTGAAACGAAAAATTCGTTCTTTTCATAATATTTAAAATAATCGAAAAAAAATTATGAAATAATTTTTAAAAATATTTAAGGTTTTTTTTTTTTAATTTCCCACTTAATTAACGTTGATTCCGCTTTTTCTTCTCCTATTAGCACTTTTCTGCTACTTCTATTCGGCAGAGTTCAGACTATAATTAGGTGTGCGCTTGTCGTCGGTCTCTCGGTTAATATTCTTAGCTCAATGGAATTTGCCACCACATTGAAACCTCGCAAAAGATCTCGCATTTCAGCAATTTTTGTCTCCTTTTCAACTTCCGATAGCAACACCATACCATATCTTATCAGGCATATCTAGAAGGGCGTATATCTCATGGCATTCACCATGGAGCATTCAAGTTGATGTTCGAACCTCGGATCGTACAATACTTGTGCTCACATAATTAAGTCACTTCATCTTTTTACAATATTCTCAAAATTTTTCATGATAAATTTTTTTCTTAAATTTCTATTAAAACATGGTTCATTTTCTAACAAAATTCGTATAAATCAAAGTTTCAAACATTTTGCAAAATTCAAAAACAAAATTTACAAATTTCAAAAAATGCTCATCAAAATTTTCAACTTTTTAACCAGAATATTTAAAAAACGTCTCGGTGTGCAGTTTTATAGCCCATTCAATATCAGTATAAGAAAGTGTAAGTTCAAAGTCGCTCAAAAATAGCTTTGATTTTTGACAATTTGTGTTTTGTTCCCAAGATTTTTGTTCATTTTGTACCTTATCTCCAACAGGCCGTAATTTAACTGCCTTTCGAGCTGTTCTCTCCTTGGGCATTCTAAACACGTGTCCGAGCCATCTTATCCTCTGAGATTTTATAAATCTTATCACAGTTTCGTTTTTTGCTAATATTTACTTCAGGCTCACGATTATATCTAATTCGATAGGTACAGTTTTACAGGTCCATACATTTTTCGCAATAATTTTCTTTCAAATGCCATTAGCTGATGAAAATCAGTAGTTTTTAGCGTCCATAGTTCGCAATCTTAGGTTAGCACGGGACAGATCAAGGTTTTCTATATCCTTAGCTTCAGACTTAAGCAGCTTCAAATTAGAAAATTAAGACTCATTTGCTGCTAAAAGACTTACGAGTATTTGCATTTAAAACATTGGAAAACTTTTGTTTACGATAACATGGCATGATCTGATAAAAAATTTTTTTATATCTTCCTGTACTGATATAAAGTTGATCAGTTACCGGAGGTATCTCTTTAGAGGCAAAATTTTCTATCTATTGACTATTTTCCAAAGATATTCTGCCTGCCACCCCTGTTTCGGTCAGTACAGTGGAGGTACTTGGCGGTGATACCTCTCTCCCATCACAAACAGTAGGTACTCTGATTTCATTGGAAATGGTTTCTAAATGGCTGGTCTTAAACCAACTACGTAAGCCTTTTAGAAAAAAACTTGTCTGCTTAAATAAACCCTCCTAAGCGGGTGAATATAAAAATATACATTTGTGTGTAACAACATTCAGCTGTGCACATATTTGTCGGACTTTTTGCATTTGCATTTATTTATTCATTCCTGTTGCATGTTGACGTAGTATTTTTATGAAATATTAGCTTCTTTACACATTCAAATACACTGGGTAAATAAAAATAAAAAATAACAGTTTGTATACGATAAAGCAGCGTTGCCACTCTAAATCTTGTTGACTTTATTAACACTCTGTAACTCACAACTGAATGGAACTAACAAAAACACAGCAAAATAATTTGTTTAGTGTGAACAACGAGTATAAACTTTTAATGGTTTGATCGATACTTTACGAGATATCGAT